>JAULBM010018833.1:0-21336 GCA_032357055.1 Geukensia granosissima | reverse complement strand
AAACACTGAAAATACGGAAAGGCCTTGAAAAGTAAAGCACTTAGTAGTGGTCCCTGCCGTCGGATTTGGCTTCCCATCTCGATTTGTTTGGATTTGAGTGCTTCTTTGGCTATATTTGAATCTTTGACTTCCTATGTTTTGGTTCTAATGCTACTAATGAGAGGTTACTCCTTGAAATGTACATATAGCATACATAATGTCTCCATATTTATTTAACATTGGTTATTTTTATATTTTTAAATCCTTGTAAAGTCACTGCTAAACTTATCTATAAAATCATCATAACACCTGGACTAAATTAAGCCTTTGTATTCGTTTTCTGTATTTAGTTCAAAATATGTTACATTAATTTTTACACATACCTATTGTTTTTTTGTTTATTTCATTGTTTGCTTTTTATAGTGGGAAAAGATTTTGATTTTTTCTTAGTAAATCCGTTTTAAAAAGTATTGACTAGACGTTTTGTACAAAATAGTTGCGGAAACAATCTAATGTTAACCTTAATGCTAACATAAATATATACACGCGAAATCAAGTAAATCATGAAAACTAATTTGCCAAACAATCATTCCTTTGCCGAGCTATTTAGCTTAATTGGGGTATTATTGTCTGTTTCCAATAATATATAAATAGATTTTCTATACGGGAAATTAAAAATCAACATTAACATTAATTCGATCGTTTTTAATTGTACTGCATATTCTCCTTCTATCATATAATTCATTCTGAAGACCTGGTTATTTTAAAAGCATATTTGATCGTTATCCTACATAAGAACGGCTGGTATATAGATATTATACCAGAGGGTAAGATGATATTTTATCCGATCCGTCGAATAGAATCAGGAACATATGCTGAAAAATTAATATTTGAATGGAAATTTGTCAAAAGGTTTCTTTACAGGCATGCACAAGATGCAAGGGCAAACAAAACATAACTTTGATCCTTTTATTAATAACTATTATTAATATTTGATATTTTTTAAAAGCTGTGATTTGTCAATTTATGATCACATGACCACCTGTAAAACACGTATTGTTAAGTGATTACTAAAAGATGATAAATCGCGTATTGTCTTAGACTTTCTATTTATAGGTTTGTAGATCACAAATCGTATAGATTTGTAAAATGATTTTGATTAGGTAGCTCATTTTGCCATGGCCAATATAATTCAAAGTTTCACTCAAGGGTCTATTATGACGTTACTTCCATTATGAAGTCACGTCCATTATGGCGTCATGTTTATTATGAAGTCAAAGGTATTATGATGTCTAGTTATTGTTTTCAATTATTCAGGTCAGTTAACAACTATAAATAAGGCTCTGCTCGGCTAGTTTTAAATAATGTTTTCATTATTTCTGTGCACATTATCTTAAGAAATATAATCTTTATTATTTCAGCACTAATTTTAACACTTTCATACACAATTATAAAATGAAATTTTAGATTTTTACTTTTAAGTAAGAAAATTCATAATTTAAGAACTTTGGAAAATTGAAAACCTACAGCTATCCACTCCTTGTAGAAGCTACAAAATCGCCCTATAACTTCAAATTGCACATGTAAAGTGATTTTTTTTCAGTATAATAATGTTGACAAAATTACTTATCAAATCAAATAAATGAAGTAACTAGATAGCGACATACGCCATTAATTTTCGATGAAATCGGACTGCTGAGTTTAACCAATTTCAAATCCTTCCGAACATTTGCTTTAAGTATCAAGCAATTATGCGTGACATTTTCCGAGATTTTTAAATGTATTATGACGGTCATCGTGGTATTGGTGATAATATATCATATTAATAATAATATCAATTGAAACAGAACAATAACAAAATGTCAGCCAACTTTCTTTCGGGTGACATATTTATTTTTATACCAAATTTACATGTACTCGTAAAGTAAAAAGATATTCTTTTCAGTTAATGCATCAAATATTGTTACCAGTCGTATTTTCAACAATCTCAATAGGTAAACCTTCAAACTTCTAGTATGGTGATTTGTCTACAATCAAGGCTTGAAATTCGAATATTGAACAATAAGGATTGAAAAACATACGATCATCAATGGCTAACCATGTAAGATACGCTATTTTAATACTGAATGTGTAAACCGCATAGGAATAATAGCAACGTGTCACACTGTTTATTGTTATATTGTTTTTCTACCAGATAAGATGTTTGCTGTTTTAAAAAAACCTTCCTTTTTATTTGATTAACTAAAGGTCAAATATTCGAACAATCTCTCCTGTTAAGCTCTTCATGTTTGCAATAGACCGTTTCCTTTGTAAATTTTACTTGTGTAATCAAGGTTTCATGTATACTGCTCAACAATCAGGTTTTATTTAACAGTCTTTCTTTTTTTTCAATATTTTGCTTTCTAGCGTACCTAATAAAGGTTAATCCACAAAAGCGCTTCGTACGCAGTGAAATTCAGGCATTTTCAATCGTTGTTTGAAAAATGAAGAAATGCAATACACTATTTTAAGTACTTTCATGCCCAAGTGAAATCTAGTGAACTAACAGTAAGTAGGCAACAGCTTAACGAAGAAATTATGAAGTGCACAATTCAGAAAGATGTGGATCATGTCTTGCGGGCATATATTCCATATTCTTTCTTTAAAATTTTTACAAGCTATTATAATGTCGTCTCGGCTTTATTTCTAGTTCGAAAAAAGTATGTCTTGATTATATAAGGTAGAATTTAACCCTGTTGTTATTGTTTGTACAATGATACAAAACTGTTTGTGATATAAACAGGAAGGTTGTCATGAGTACTGTGTTTGTTTCGGTAATCGTTACATTATACAAGTTTTTATTTTTTTCCATTACTAATTTTCTGCAAAGCTTGTATATGTTTGCAGACTAAAAGGAAATGAAAGATCCTTAGCATTTGAGAAATTCAAGTATGCAAAGCATCCAATTTGAAAAATGAAATAGTATGTGTTGTTGCATTTATCATGACGTACACGCTGATATTCGCAAATAATAGCTAATAACAGATGCAATTACCAAACATGTTACTATTATGCAAAATTTTTACCTGTATAAACATGACATTAAAATCACAGAAGATGCAATCCTTGCAAAACATTAAACTATAATTTACAAATTGAGTGTGTTATTGATAAACATTAAACTATAATTTACAAATTGAGTGTGTTATTGATACAAACCTTTCAAAATCTGGTATTTCTGAAATCGATCCAAGATCTGATACTGAGCCAGAACCAAGTTCATCCAAATAATATGGCGAAGACCGCCTGCGTTGACTTCTAGGTGAAACTTGTAGACAAGAATCTGATTTCCGTGGCAGCTGTGAATGTTCAAATCGAACACGTAAAAATTCCTCATCGTAAGGTTCATTTTCCACGCACCCAATTGAGTGTGGTCTTTGACCTAGTTTGCTGCGGCGAAGACGTAGCAACTGTTGAGATGTTGGGGAATTAAGCACATTTTGCTCAGAACATCTCCGCGACAATGAGCAGCACGGATGTTCTATAATAATATTACACTGTGTAGATACATCCCTTTGCCATGGAAATCTTGCTTCAAAACTTTCGCCAACAATATCAAAAACGCTGTACATCACATCAAGCCCATTTGCAGAGCAACAGCTATGGCATGACGGACGTCGTCTGTCCGGCAAGCTAGAAAGCTCGCTATAACAACTATCAATAGAAGAGGATTTACGACTGTAGTTACAGCTGGTGTCACTTTGTTTAGTCTCGCTCTCAAGCAAATCTACATCAGTTTCATTTTCATCACACTCTGCCATGATGGTTAAATCACATGGCACACTACTGGCTCTAGTTGGAATTGAATTCGTTGATAACGATCTACGCTTTATAAAAAGATCTCTCTTTCGTTTTGCTGGTGATCTATATATGTTAGCTTGGCCAAATGAAGAAGCTGGTATATGCCTATGGCCATTCCTATTATGAATGAAAGTTTTGTCATAGCAATGATATCGTTTCCGTCTCACCGGAAGCGTACGAGTAGAAAATCTGTCAAAACTTGTAGTGTGTGAATAACAACTTCCATCTGATTGATCATCCGGCTCTGTAATACAAAAGATATGAAGTATAAAATCATACAACTAATAATTGCCGTAATTATAGATCATATCCAAACTTCTGCAAGTTGGTTATTAGCGAAAAATACCATTCTTGGAAATAACACAAAGCGTATTGCTATTAGCTAAATGACATATAAAGACGTTGTTAATGACATCTATTTTCTTCTCATTATTGACAGGCAATGCTTTATGTTGCAAGACCATATGAACAATATGAATTCTGTGCTGGCAATTGTTCTTTCCTTAAAAAAGCAAGATAAATTAGATAATGAAAACGGAAATTAAAATCTACGGCAAATTCTAAAGGATTCACTCATTTACAAACGTGTAATAAGTCTTATATATAGAGTCAAACTTTCACTAGAATCACAGCCTTGGGAATTTTATATGATATTAAAGGAAAAAACTATTAAAAAACTATTAAGAGATTTTTACGTATAAAAAAAGCAAAAATCAGTTTCAGTTGCCATTGCCTTTCGTCAACTTTAACGTAATTAAGTTGAATGGGATGTATTGTCATTTGCGTATTAACTTTATTCCATTGTGCATTAGTGTTTGTTTTCTTGTCAAGACTGGAAATTAAAAGATGACACATTATTATGGGTAGGCGTCAACCTTTCTAAAAAAACAATAGGGCTTCGTCGTTTAATTGAATAACAGAATTTATGTGGGAATTTCCTGTCTTGAAAAATGTTTACTCTTCTAAATTTGTATTCGAAATATTTTTGGAAAAGTGCATTTATTATATTGCTCAATTTTCACTCGATCGTTCAAACTTTATGTTCAAAATAAATATAAATGATCGTTTTCTAATCGAAATAGTCTTTAAAGAGTTTGACTTGTATCGTTGTAACAGAAGTTTTCTCCGACTTTTTGTAAAGATCTAAAACCTAAACCTACTTTAAATCCAACCCTAAGTCAAACATAACGTTCACTTTGCGAATTGAATTTCGACGCCAAAACAACATTGGATCAAATAAATTATGACAGTCAATATGTTCAGTGTTAACTGTTCGCTTTAAAATTAAATATTTGTTTAATGTTAACACGGTAGATATCTCTGATTGATAAAATGTCCATTTTTTAAAACAGACAATTTAGAATATAACTTTCATGACCGTACACGATAACGACAATAACACTTCATTATGACTAACCTTTGACCAGGGGCCGCTTCATAAAAGATCGTAAGTGTTACGATTGATCGTAACGCACAAAAGTTATACAGTACTTACGAGTAGTCTTAAGTATTACGACTTTTTGTGAAACGATCGGCAGATATTTGTACGAATGTGTCTGTAGCCAAGTACAACTTATCGACAATGAATATACTGGGCCACCTCGAAGTTCGGTGCAACGTCATAACCATCCTAGGATGGCAGTAAAAATCTTACTCTTTACGGAATTCATGTTGGAAGATTCTTTTTTAAATCGTTTTGTCTGTTACACAAAACTTGGATTAAATAGTTGCTCTGTTGTCTGAACTTGTTTGAACAGAACAACAGTGTTCTTTTTTTAATCTGGCACTCGGAAACAAAAATTATCAGATCAACAAAGTTCCACAAGAATAATTTTGGATACAAATGCCTAGATCTCTTATTGATTTCCATGTCTGAAACCAAGCGGTAAATTGGATTTTACCTTAAATTGAATAATGATTCGGAGGTCTTCATGTTAGGGTGAATAGTCCTTCGGAGGTCCAATATTACTCCAACGGAGCTAATCTCTCACAAAATATCGCAAAATAAAGCTCTCCAATCAGTCTAATTTGGTTTGATCTAATTTGGACAAAAAATATTTTATTTTATATTTATTGACTTTAAAATTTTATTCGGCACATTCAGAGATCTCTTGACATTACATGCAAAAAAACACCAGCAGTTTAGTAATCTGGTAGCAAAATCTAAAACAAATTAGAAAACCAAAGCTATTTTATCACTACGCAATTTGTCAGTATAGGAATAATCTATAATCATTTCTATTGCGTCTCTATGATGATGTTTACGAAATACTGAAGCAAAAACCAATGTTAGATACAAAGGGTTATAACGAGAATGTAATAGGGGTGTCAGGGAAATCCATGATAGTTTAAAATGGAGATTTAACGAACATCTGATCAAAATAAAATTAAATTACTCGGAACAGCAGACAAACAAGTCTATAAGGTTACTCATAAGTCATAGAACTAATAATTTTAGTTACTTGCGTACAGGAAACACTGTCAGTCTGTTTCCTATTGCCTGGAAATGTAGGATGACAAAATGTTAAGCTTTGAGCACGTAGTAGCGCTAATTATATAGAACTCCCTACATCGCACGTTACAGAAGTATGACTGATACAATTCGTATAGAGTTTACAAGAGAAAATATGGGTTTCTAAAATACTGCTTCAAACTCGATATATATAACTTAGAAATTGACAAAAAATGTGCAAGTTTCTAATTGATAAATCAGGTACATATTTAGAACAAATATATACGAACTACTGTTTGAC
Organism: Geukensia granosissima; assembly: GCA_032357055.1. Classification (NCBI taxonomy): domain Eukaryota; kingdom Metazoa; phylum Mollusca; class Bivalvia; order Mytilida; family Mytilidae; genus Geukensia; species Geukensia granosissima. Next base: position 14,764 of record JAULBM010018833.1, on the reverse strand, counting down.
GAACACGTGCTTATCTCTACAATCTGTTTAGTGAAGCTGCATAAGCTACCTGCATTGCACGTATACATATATTTTAGTGATAAAGCACGTGCTCCTGTAACACAGGGTTACGAAATTAAGTTGTTATGAAATCAGGTTATTCGATGCACTGCTGACGAGCAGCATTTTTCAAACTCATTCATCAGCAAATACTCAGGGTTTGAGGTTGATACGTTGAAAACCAAATGCATAATGGTGGTCTTTTTCGTTTAAGGTCATGGATCTGAACTATCTCGGTCACCCTTAGCACACTACAGTTGACAGCTACATTAACGAAGATTTTTTACTTCTGACATTTCATGAAAAAAAGCATTTTTGCCGTTTGCACTTCATGAAACAAGGATAAATTGTTGTAAATCAAAGCGAGCCATTCCTATCAAGTGTATGTTATTATCAGAGAAATGATGATTGTTTTAGGCTTGATGAATTATAACCAGATGCTCTTAGGATCCTGTTTTGCACATCTGACAGTGACTGCTAGCTGGTCCTTGCCAGAGGGAATGTTGTACACAATTTTGGTAGTGAACGATTCGAAATAATATATCTATAGGAGAATAAATGTACAAAGTCAAAAATACAAAGTTCAAAAATTTGATCCTAATGGAAAATTATTATTTTTCACGGTCTCATTTGAATGGCACATGAATTAATGAAGTAGGGTAGACATGTAAGTTAAGTCGGACATATAATGGGCTACACTTGTACACTATCAATGGACTTTTTCTACATTATACAAGCAAAAATTAAATTAGCAGAATGAATAGAGATCATGATTTTTTTCTACGAGAAATGTTTTTTGAAACAATATAGAAGTTATGTTTACCACAAAGATACGGCAATTATTTAAGTAACAACATCCTTTGTTATAGTTTGATTGTTTAATTTACAATTAAATAGCAAACAGTTTTTAATAGATGTGAATACAAACACAAGACTATTTGTCCTAAGGAGGGCACTGAAAACAATAAAGTTGCACGAGTCCAACGACCGTCGACAGAAATAAAATACTGGATAGTACATGTAGCAGTCCCTAAAAGTCTGATATTTTGCAGCATCACATTCAATATTTGTTATATTACCTAAACTGTTAATATAATCCCCTTTCTTACTTCTTGCGGATTTTTTTTATATTTGTTCACTAATCCGTAGAGAATTTAGCCTAGGAAACCGATTCTTTCTGCTATATGGTTTGTGAAGGATATAACAGACATGGGTTTAATTATTTCAGCTGTCCTTTGTTGCCCAGTTGATATTTTTTCATATTAATTGGAAGAATGTCGCGATATATATCACTTTCTTCGTTTACTTCTCCGTCTTTACACATTTCTGAGTCATTTTGATACAGCTTGTTTTATAAAACTTTTAGATGCGCAACATGTTTTTTGACGATTTTTTTAATTGAACCCAGTCCTGTTTTCAGATAACCTATTCAATTGTTCTAATGCCACTAATTAGGGGATTATTTTTGAAATACATATATAAACATTGATTAACATTACTTTGCATTCATACAAGTTGATTGTTTACTTGTCATGCATATTTGTTGAACTCCTACATTTTAAGCTAGAGCTTATAATTTTGTTATAAAACAGTGAGCTTGTAGATTTCCAATCAGATTATGGAATATTTATATTGGTTAAGCTTCCCAATTAAGAGGCCCTAATTCATTTTAGGTGCATGTGACGTTAACCTTTTTACCATTTCTGTCACAAAAGGTCACATGCCGCGTGTGGATGCATAGTTAACAGTTAAAATTCTTTTTTTTTGACTAAATGGATTGTGGATTATTGTTCTATATATAATGTTGAACTAATCCTTTTAACGTTTATGTAAAATGTTGTATTAGCTGCAAAAAAAAATTCGATATTATAAAAACGAAACGGCTTATCATATTTCTACAGTCGAGATAGTTAAACCTTAAAATTTCGAGGTTTACCGAGAAATGTTAAGGTTTAACTATCGGGACTGTATAAATATGATAATTAACGGCTTATAATGTAAGATTTTTTTTCTAATTTTTAAGCATCAAAATATGGTTAAAAACTATCATAGGCGGGATCGTGCACCATCTTTTATCATGACCTTGTTGCAAGGGACGTAACTCGTGTACAAAACAAACAAACATGCCACTTATTTTTGCGGCATTTTCATATGTACTAGCCAAAAAATAAAAAATTCCTACCTAACTGATAGAGACTTTGGAAAGCTAAGTCCTCCAGGGTAAGAAATAAGATCGTGACAAGTCTTTGAATTCGTGAAGCGAAGCACGCGGGGTCTGAAAATCCGCCAATCACTCGGTTGCTGAGAAATAACAACCTTTTAGATCTAGAGATAAGAAAAACATTTCCAACACCGGTCGAGTGTGAAAATTACAAATAATTAGAGAAACTGCACTCCAACCACGACAATAACAGGGGAATTTACAAATCATATATATAGAATCATATTTCAAAAAAAATTTCTTAAGATCAAACATTGGGAGCTCTAACAATGCAGAATCCTATATTTGGGTATTTCGAAATGATTAACAATTATACATGTTAAAGAATAGACTACTACCGAAATATTTATAAATATAATTATCAAAATAAAAATGAACTGAACAAAAACTTCCCAAAAGCCACCAATCTAACTTGTGACAGGCGCGCGCAACAGGTTTTGCGGTTAAACCATTGTTACTAAGGTTTTTTCTCGGTAACTGCTTTTAGTTTACGGTACGAAAGCTCAAAATGAATTTACGGATGCACGAAATTACTGTATCGCAATTATCATATAATAACCATATCAACAAACGAAGTGTCAACATAAATGCCCCAAAATTTCAAAATTCTGACACCAATGTTTTTTATACTTACCTTTTTTGTTACTTAATAGAATAACAAGTTTTAAGGGATTTTTTTTATTTGGTGTTCCTTACTGATATTTTTTTGGTAAATGACATGTCGTCTTTCTGATTGAAAATCTTTTAATTTCGAAAAGAATCTTATAAGACTGGACCTAACTGGTGAATAAAAAACTGAAAACTGAATTCAATTTCATTGTAAAAATTCTTTTATAGAAATATCATTTTAAGTTTTTTCAATTAGTAATTAAAAAGTAAAACAATGAAAGAAACCCAAACTTTACTCAAGATTGATAAGTTGATTTGTGCTAAATGTCCAGTTTCGGCAAGATAATTGATATACATTGTGAATCGAAGACTTGTCATACGTATATGGGGTGAATGTCAAAAAGGTCATCTCCGATCGCATTAAGAAACGGAGGGAATAGTTGAATCTAGAGGTTTACAAGGCCTTAAACAAGGGTAGTATCCCACTGCTTATGACGAGTTTAGATCGCCATAATCAAATAAAATTACAATAAAGCAAATCTTGCTGCAATTTAATGCTTATAAATACAAAAACAATTTGATAGAGAAGAACCAATAAATGAATCTCGACTCCTTAATCAGCACATACATGATACATGTGGTGGAGTTTAACATGTTTTACTGGATATGGTTAGATGTTTTACCTTCGAGAAAATTGGGGTTAGATGGGTAAAATTAGTGCTGCAACTTGCCACCTACATATCATGAAAACGAGGTGGTACTGATGTGTATAATATGCACTGGCGACATTTCTGCAAACATTCTCGAAATGCCAGATATCAGTCATATATGATTTGTCAATTTTGGATTTGAGTTCAGATTTGCGAAAAAACTCTGTTTGATCTGTGTATTGTGCAAGTGAAGCAGGAGCTAGCCATTCTTTCTAGACACAGAATATTTCTAGCCTAGCACTCATGTAATCCCAATCCACAAGGGGCTTCCTATTTGGAGGACCAACACCCCTTTGATGGAAATACAAAGCGTATATTCTTTCCAGCACTCTCGATAAAGATCATATTGTTAAAGAAACAAATATTAAAAAAAGGTTTACTCAACAGAATTGGAAATCTATTCCTTGTTTTTTTTCTAATATTCATAATTATTTTTTAAAGTTATCATAACACATAGTTGCATTCTGCTTTTTAAGGTATTTTGATATACCGGAATATTCATAATTATTCGTTTTGAAAAAAAAGTTTTTCACGACACACGTCTCTATTCTGGTTTTAGGTATTTTGTTACAGCGGTATCTATATTAAAATGTTTAAATGTGCTCACGTGCCATTTAAAGACTGTTTTTTCATGTTAACTAATGACAAAGGTTACAAGAGTTCCGCAAAGATTTGTTTTGCAAACACTGCAAGTAAATTGTCATTTAACTGTGTTTTAAAGCCTTGATATCGTATCTATGTTAATAAATAGTTTTCAGATGATTATATATTTACATTTATTCAGGAGAGATTCAATAGAAACATCCATTTCCGTAACCTTACATTTTATTTATGTGCAAATTGGTTTATGTTGTACAACATGAAATAACTTTATAAGGTAATGGCTGTGGAAAAAGATTTGTTCAGTCGCATAAATTTATCAAATTACGCCGTAAAGACAATCAAAATTTTTGTTCGGGCGTAAGCATCTCAATTAAATTACGATCGCTATATGTTCTGAGCATGATTGTAGAATCGAGCAAATTCACCAATAATAAATGCAGGCATTTACCCTTTAATCCAAAGAGTATTAATGCATCACATGTACAACTTTTGTTTGGATGACGCCACTTCCAAAATCAGTGAAATTTTTCATTAGAATTACTTGTTCGTTGATTAACTCACACAAACAAATATTTGTGGTGCTGGGTACTTCCAGTATTGATAGTAAGACACGAACGACATCCACTCGACCTGTCTCGTTTAAGTCATCCCTTAATATTAAAAATAAATATTCCCCAAAGAATTGGGCACTGTAAAGTTATATTTAGTTTTCTTCGTTATCTAATGTTTTAGCACATTTTTTCAAAACTTAAAGGACTTTAATATCTGCTAGGAAAGGTTCTTCTTAAATACTTTTAGTAGAAAACTTCTGCTAATATCGATTGTTACTATACACCGGCTTTGTCTACAGAGTAACAAGACGGGTGCCACTAGTGGAGCAGAAGTTGCTTACACTCCCGGAGCACCTGAACTCGTTCTGGTTTTTTAAGGGTTCGTGTTACTCCAGATTTAGTTTTCAGTGTAGTGTTGTGTGTTCTATATTTGTCTTTCATTTCATTTTTTTGCCATGGTCTTGTCTGTCTACCGACTTTACGATTTCTGTCTGCCCCTTTGGTATCTTCGAATTCCTTCTACAGATTTGCTGATCTGAAGACGGGCTTTTGTTATGATTGAAGAAAGGATCGTTGGGTGATTCTTGTAGGCTGGGCAATATTCATCTTGGTATTTCTTCTCCTAAATTGTTCGGATATCGAATTTCATATTTCATTGTTTTGAATGTGCTGATAAGGGGATTACTTCTTGAAATACATATATAATTATTGATAAGCATTATTTTGCATTCATACAAGATGCCAAGGATTGTTTACTTGTTACACATATTTGTTGAATTCCTACATTTTAAGCTAGAGCTTATACATTTGTTATAAAAAAGTTACTTTGTAGATTTCCGATAAGATTTGGGAATATTTATATTGGTTAAGGATCCCACATAAGAGGCCCTAATTCGTTTTTGGTGTATTTAACATTCACTTTTTATCCTTTAAAATTGTAATTAATAAAGGGTTGCATGCAGCGTGTGGATGCATTGTTAACGTTTAGTATTTTGATTTTGGACTAAGTTGATTGTGGTTTATTGTTCTGTGTATACTGTTAAACTAATCCTTTCACGTTTATGTAAAATGTTGGATTTGCTGCCAAAAAAATAGAATTCGATATTGTAAAAACAAATATGTTAAGGGAAAGATGAACGGGGTATATAGCACTGTTTTCAATAAAATTTTGCTGAAAGGTCAAATATTGAAGCTTCAACATTGCAGAAGCCCATTCTTTGGGCATGACTTACTAACTGACAATTATACGAGGGGATTGGGCGAGGCCGGGACATTTAATAGCCACAGGATGCCAAACTGGGACTGTTTGGGTAGGGGCGGGAAAATAAGCCTAAGCAATGGACACATACGGGCCTCTCATTTCGAGCTTTTGCAAAAGACTTTTTTAACATGCTGAGAGCGTGGCATTTTCCAACACGGGGCACGCTGGTAACGTTTCCGTCCGAGACGGGTAGAGAATTCACATCCCGCCCGACCAAAACAGCCACAGAGGATCTACAAATGTACCTGCTGGCGAAAACCGGACATCCTAACTGATCTTAAATCTTAATACTGATTTTATATGTCCAGTCGGCAATATTTCGGCAAGGAAATAGAGATACACTGTTATTCGACGACTTGTCATATAAGTATATCGGGTGAATGTCAAGGTGATCATTCTCCATCTATGTAAGAACCGAAGGGCATTGTTGAATATTGAATCTAGAGGTCCTCGCCAGGGCTTTAACAACGGTGATTTCTAATACTTGTGATGAGTTCTAGATCGCCCTAATTAAATAAAACGTATATATGTAAAATTAAGCCAATGTTACTGCAATGTTATGCTTATAAATAAAAAAAAACAACATTATAGACAAAGACCAATAAATGAACCTCAGCTCCTGACTGAGACAGATTCATGATACATGTGATGGAGTTTATCAGGTTCTGCTGGAAATGGTTAGATAACTTCGGAAAAATTGGGGTAAACAAATAACTAGAATTGTAACTTGCCACCTATAGAAGACCAAACGAGGTTATACAGATGTCTTTAACATGCATTGGCTTCATTTACACTCAAACATTCTCGAAATGCCAGATATCAGCCAATATGATGTGTCAATTTTGAGACCCGATTTGACAAGAAACTCTGTTTGATGTGAATTGTGCAAGTCAAGCAAGAGCTGGACATTCATTCTAAATCAGAATATCTCTAGCCTAGCATTCCCCTTGTAAGGATTCAGATTTAAAAAATCCCAAACTACTAGGAGCTTCCAATTAGAAGGACCAGCGCTTTTTTTATAGAAATACATAGTGCCCATTCGTCCCCTCACTCTCTATGAAGATGTGTTTGCCAGTGAATCAACTATTGAAAGGGAAGAGTATATTAACCGAATTAGTAATCTGTTTCTAGTTTTTCTAATATTTATAATTATTTGTTTAAAAAAGATTAACACAAACCTGTATTCATATTTATATATGTTACACCGGTATCTATAAGTCCAATTCAGTATTAAAAATGTTTTAGTGTGCTATGCATTATATCAAAGACTTTATTCATCAAACTTATGTAAACAAATGACAAAGGTTGCAAGAGTTCTGCAATGATTTGTTTTGCAAAATGCACTGCAAATAAATTGTCATTTAACTGTGTTTTAAAGACTTGATATCGCATCTATGTTAATAAATGGTTTTAAGATGGTTGCATATTAACATTTATTCCGGAGAGATTCAATAGAAACATCCATTTCCGTAACCTAACTTTTTATTTATGTGCAAATTGGTATATGCTGTGCAGCATGAAACAAATTAATAAGGTAATGGCCGTGGAAAAAGATTTGTTCAGTCGCATAAATTTATCAAATTACACCGTAAAGGCAATCAAAATCTTTGTTCGAGTGTAAGCATCTCCATTACATTAATATCGCTATATGTTCCGAGGATAATTGCAGAATTTAGCAAATTTACCAAAAATGAATGCTTCACCGAAAGTAAATACATGCATTTACCCTATAATCAAATACACCTTAATTCTAGTATCGCTCGTACAACTTTTGTTTTGATGATACCACTTCCTTTGCAAAATCAGTGAAATCTTGTAATTTATGTTCTAAAATTTTTCATTAGAAATTACTTGTTCGTTGATTAACTCACACAAACCCAAATCTGCGGTGCTGGGTACTTCCAGTATTTACAGCAAGACACGAACGACATCCACTTAACCTATCTCCTAACAGTAATCCCTTAATAATGAAAATAAATATTGCCAAAAGAATTTGGCACTGTATATTATGGAATTGATTTTTTTTTCGATTTGATCAATATTACCATGTTTATAAAGTTACATTTAGTTTTCTTTGTTATTTAATGTTTTAGACATTCTTTCAAAAGTAGTAGAAATGTAATGTCTGCTAAATTTTGAGCCTTTAGAAAGGACTTTCATACATACTTAAAGAAGGAAACTTCAGCTAAAGATTTGCTAATCAGAAGAACGACTTGTTATGATTGAAGACATGATCTTTGTTGACTGGGCAATATTCATCTCGATATTACGGTATTAGGGGAATATTATGTCGGTTAGATAAGAAAAACATCTGACATTTAAAAGAAAGAATATTGAATATATGCCAAATAGACAAAATCCACATCTTTTCTGAATTATGCACTGCATATTATTTCTCGTCGTTAAGCTGTTGTCTTTAGTTCACTAGATTTCCGTGGGGTATGAAACAAGTTCTTAAAAAATAGTGTCTTGCATTTCTTTTTTATCAAACAGGTAGAAGGCAAAATAGAAAAAAACAGCGATTGAAAAGATTTAAAAGACAGAAAAGGGAACATGCCAGAATGACACAATCCACATCTTTTCTACTGCATAATTTCTCGTTAAACTGTTGCCTTTAGTTCACTAGATTTCCCTGGGGCACGAAACATGTTCTTAAGTCCAATGTATAATACTCATGTGACAAATCAAAAGTGCATAGTCCAAAGAGACAAGACAAGTTTGAAACAAACTAAAAGATAAAATGTAAATAAAAAGAACAAAGGCTCGGAATCCACGAATTCCTTTACAACACACGAGTGGGAACAAGTGTTCATGAAGGGTAAGCATCTCTTGTCTTGGGGACGCTCGGGACCGAATATTGGCAAAAATGGACTATCATTCTTTTCCCAAATAGTTCAGTATCAATGCAGTTGGTAAACCTTTTAGCTTTTAACTCAAAATGTTGCAATTGTGTAAGGACAACATGGTGAAGGTTCGTTTGTTATCTTATCTTACACCAAAAACATAATAGGAAATATGAGTGGATATTAAAGCAATCGTAATATTTGAAATTGTTTTGTTGATCACAACTAAGATTTCACGAATAGATCTTAAGATGAAAATAAATGTTTTATATAAACAAGCACAGACACGTTACCAGGTTTCATCTATTCTGTGCACGATAAAATTAGTTATAAAGCATTGAAATATTGATTGTGTTTAACTTTGGAACATAAAGCCAGTGAAATTACTTAAAAACTCCAACAGTACTGTTTTGCCTGATGTGTAAAAGATGAAAGTTGAAAATGTGCGATCGTTTTTGCATGAAGATGTTTAAAAACAACAATATAAAATGGTTTTGGGTTAGACCTGTTTCTTTTATTTTTGTGCAAATTAAAACTATGTTTTAAAAAATTGCCGCTTAAATCTTTGAAAAATTTGGAGGCCAATTTTTTCCCCACTCCTCTAATTTTTCTTAATTAACAAATTTTGTCGTCCCGAATTGAATTGAAATCATTCACAACGTAACATCTACAAATATATCCTCAATACGAGTATTTTTGACAAGGATCTGAGCAAACTTCGACATTATGCAAAACTGCAACAGTATACAATTGCCGTTTGACCACCAGGACAAAATTCCACCGATAGAAATAAATATATATATATGGAAAACTTTATTTCCAATCACCGGCGAACGAAGGACATGTTGTACAAAAGAATTAAATAAAATGATTTTGACAAACAAAGTAATTTGAAGCAAATATGTATCAAAATGATTTATATTCATTTTACGTTGAATGGTTGCTAGATTACGAATGGTGCCAAGGGACGATGCTTCAGAACAAATTTCAAACTTCCTTTGTTTTGATCTAAAGCTACTGATGAGAGGAACCTGTTTATTCAACATTGGTAAACTTGTTTTCAAATGGTCGCTAGATTACACAGAGAATCTAGGGACGATGCTGCAGACAAGGTAATAGTAATAAAAAGATAGATATGGAAGAGACTATAAGTCATATATAATACGCAAATAATTAAAGAAAATATAAGACATCAGAAGACCTTCAAAAAGGGTGGAAAACCATTCCCTTTGACGAGCTCTAGATTGCCCAAACAATAAAACGTTTATAAGCAAAATAAGACAATCCTGTCTAAACGTAACAGCAATAATTACAAAAAACAATGTTAAAGCACAACGACTATTCCCTCGACTCCTGACTTTGAACAGACACATGAAACATGTTGAGGGTAAAACAAGTATCGCTGGATCCAAACCCTTCCCCACATTGACGCCCAGGTGAAATCAAAGCAAACAAAAGCTGTAAAATACACACTATAAAAATCATAGAAGAGTACACCTCGTGCCAAGAGCAAAAAAATAACAAAGCATAACATAAAAGAAAAAAATCATCAAAGGTTTTCACAGTGCACACCAACATCAAAATTGTGTATAAGTTTCTAATTTTCAAAAGGATTTGTTTGTTTGATTGGGGTTTAACGCCACTTTCAACAATATTTCAGTCATATTGCGGCGGTCAGTTTTACTGGCGGAGGAAGCCGGAGTGTCCGGAGCAGAGCAGGTAACTGACAAGCCTTATCACGTGCGATACAAGTTAAACGCAACCCGTTTTTGTATGTAGAAACCCAGGCGCGAACTCACGCCGTATAGGTGACAGGATACAGTGATCTGTACAGGTAATTTAGGTCAACTACCTAGACCACTCGGCCACCCAGGCCCCTAATTTTCAAAGGACAAAAACTCTATTGTAACTTAAGTTGCTTTGATGCCATCTTTTAAGACATACAGGGACGATGCTATTGGCTTCGGATACTAGATGTTTCAAAATTCATGTTATATAATAACATCTTATCGGATGTATTATAGTTTATTTATATAATATTTTCAAGATATAATATTGAGCAGTTCAGCATATGATACATATTTGGCCATGTATAATTATCTGTATAATAATATTATTATGAAAATAAAATGATATGGGGTAAATGTCAAAGAGACTATACCCCAAACACACGAAAAAACAGAGGGAATTTACAAATCTAGTGGTCTCCAAAACGCCTTCAACAAGGGTGGAATACCACTCCTTGTGAAAAGCTCTTAATCTATAACCTGTATGATACTATCGATAAGGATCTAAGGAACAGGCTCATTTTATCAGTAAAGAGGATTTATTCAGTTTTTCCTCTCTCAGGTGAGGGGAGCCAAATTGGATCATTTTTCCGGGAAGAAAAACAGATCGATCCAGTTACCCCGCCCCCCCCCCCCCCAGACAGATAGGCATGGATGAAAACTGCTACATGACACCGGTACTGAATGCTTATAACATTAACTAATGTAATAACGACATGAAATAAAACGTTACTGTATCACACGTCACATTTTCCGACGACGGTCTGGAAAAAGCTTACCTAATAATTAGAAATAACCTGTGAGAAATGTAAACCTACCGTTAACATGTTAACCTGCGAAAAAGATCGGTTACGAATGTATTCAGGATATTATCCAGAAACACCAATAACTGCACACTATTCACATCGTTTTTAACTACATAAAAAAGGTTTTATTGGAGTGTAGAATAAATCAGGTTATCATAGAGAATAGGGGTTCTGTTTTGAGAGTTATCGATCTTACCATTAACAAAATAAATGTATCGTGATCCCTATTTCGTTTTGTTCAGAGGACAATGACATTTTATTGGCGTCACAGATCCGTAACTGTACTGATGCAGGGCAGACAAGTTTTCTCGCAGAAAGGTAATTTTGGATTTTATTTTTTCGATTGGGAATTTGAATATAAAACAGGAGATAAAAGCATGTGGTTGATCATGGTTGATCATTGTAAACCATTTTTAGATATATCAGTATTTACACAAGTAATCATTCTAAAGACAAACATGGTTTATTCAAACACTTATATAGAACAAAATTAGGTTCAAGTAGGGCAGGTGATGGAGAAATTATGACCGATAATTTCGTCCGAGAAGGGGAAATCCCGATATTTCTAGATCTGGTAGCCTTTGGGACAGGCAGGTTACATTAGCCAGGTCACAGCCCCAGGAAAATAATCCGTTATGAAAAAGGCTTTGATTTTAATAACAACGGGATTCATTGATCGTACTTTTGTCTCTTTTCACATTGTTGTTTATAATGTTATAGCTCTCATGCAGCATAGACAATAAAGACATGTGAAAGTTTACAGCTTTTTAAATTATTATAAAATAACATCAAAACAAATTTGACGCAAAACCCAAAGCTCCTACATCTGAATTTAGCTGTTTGGCTATAGGTACTTCGACATTTTTTAGAACTTTTCTTTCTTATGTTTTGGTACTATGCTTCTGATGAAGGTTTTCCTTGGAATACGTATACAGCATAATGAAATTTAAAATAGTGAAACAACATTGACGATCATGTTGTGGTTTAATTCAGGAAGGTCGAATTGAAGGTCCATTTTCAGCTCGACATTTCCCTCACCTTCGGCTACCACCGGTCAGACCGATTAATAAGTTTTAGGGGATGATTATAATTGGACTATTGCCATACTCTTTACGAAATTTCATTATTGGTTTGATTCGGAATAATCCAGTTCATTACAATTCTGTTGACCAAATATTAGATACTCGATACGAAGGAAGAGGACGTAACAAGATCGTCTTGATGATGTTTATTTATTTGGATAAATGTTTTAATACCGATGGGTTACTCGGCGACTAAGGTACATCTTGAAAAATGTAAGAAATTCTAAAAAATCATTTAATTTTATTATGTTATGGGTAATATTTTCATGGCCCAAAACACTGGGACAGAATGAACCTCAGCAGGATATAACATTTGTCGAGCGTGTTCCTATTGCGTACGCGGATTTATTGTCCTCTCGTATTTGTAACAAACAAATTCTGTTTCATACGGGCTATATAAATTTAGTATTAATTTTTAACAAAATAATGTCAAAATCTTAGCGAGCTATGCTGATAATAAGGACTTTTGTTTTGTCATAAACGTAAAAGTCCTAAAATGCAATTTGTCATTCTGTTTCACACAAACAGTGCAAAAGATTTAGAAGCTTTGCTCTGCAAGAATATATCCTTTCTGTTTAAATACTTACAGAATTTTATCAACTGATCTCAAAAAAGACCTTAATTGCTTCATCACTGCCTTATAATACAAACGACCCTTATTAGAAAAGCTTCAACTGTTATGATAACTTCGCCGTCAGTATAGCATTTACCGATAGTGGCACTTTTTGTTTCCTTCTTATCGTAAAAAAGGTAGAACTTAAAGGGAAGTCAATTGTTATTATTTATCCACTATAACTTTTCGATACAAATTCCTTGGCACCGGATCGGTTTTCAGGGCTTGATCCGCAGAGCTGATCCAGCGCAATCCCCAGATGATAGGGAAAGACCGCTCTTTGGGAGGTTACCAGGTTATTAAATGAAAAGCCTGGCACTGGGTCATAGTGGATGACATGTTTGGAGAATGTCACACCAACTGCACCTTAAAGACCCCATTTTGTAGTTTTCGAAAAAGAAGGACTATTACCACTACAAAAGGCTTAATATTTTGTTCCTATCCATCCATCTATTTTTCCACTTTTTGACTGTCACTGGAAAAATTACGGGATGGATGGGGTTGGAAATTTATCCTTGTATTTGGCCGCCTTCTGACCGCTCATTTTTGAGCTGTTACTATGGGTCTTTATGTGCTTAGAAAGTGACATCTTTAACGTCTCTCGTGGCGAAATTTAATGTGAATTGGAACATTCCCAAACCACACGTGCCACTTTAAAGGTGTCACAAGGACGATTATACCTAGAGCCTATTTTAAAAGGAATTCGAAGATACAAAGGGGCAGACAGAAATCGTTAAGTCGGAAGACAGACACAGACAAGACCATGGCCCTCGAACCACAGACGCCGCTTTAGGAGATTTTTCTATCTGCAGGTATAAAATTCATCCCTAACATTATTAAATTAGCTCATAACTACTTGTATATTCATATTTAAGAAAAATTCTGCACATGCAACCTTCGTGATATGTCTGTTTCCTTGTGTAGTTTATCTTTCAGAATTCGATCTGTAAATATTTTTTTTCAGTCAAGCATGGTTGATTGTTAACTATCTGTGTGGTCATACTGTGAATATTGTGTTTCCTGTTGTTCAATTATTATAACCGTTTACTTTCTATAGGCCTTCGAAACCGTTGACCTTAACAGGATTCCAATATTGTAAATATACATAAAAATCCTACAATGAGGTCATAGTTCAGCTTTGGTTTTATGAATCAGTTGGGATTAACTTCTAAGAGTCAATTCTAGTTAGGATTTTTAGGACAGAATTATATGGGTCTTTATGAATCTATTAATAATATATAACAACGACTCAATTTCGATTGCTAATGACTTTTATAGTTTCCTCAATAAAATTTTATTGTTAAAAACTCTCATCACTTCCTTAACGTTTTATGTATGCAAATTCACCTGAACAAACTTTTCCTTATCTCAGTCAACATGCAACTTATAGTACAAACGTACATTTAATTTATTCAAATATAAAAAGGGTGTGTGGTATCCCCACAAAAACAAAAGAAATGGTAAATTCCACTCCTTGCATGTGCTGAGCTCTACGATTTTCTTAATTTTATCCTAATCGACATGAAACAATGCTTTGAGATATTTTGCTTCTATACCCAGCAGCAAGTAAATAGCCCTTTTCAAACGGACAAAATTGTTTTAGCAAAATTCCGACTGGGCACCGGAGCGGTATTCAGGG
>JAULBM010018822.1:0-11434 GCA_032357055.1 Geukensia granosissima | reverse complement strand
CGCAAATTTAAGAAAATATCTCCATATTCAGAAAACTGTTCATATGCGTAAAATTTGAAATTTTCCAGTTGAATAAATCAGGTGTTACATACACTAACAAGGTAGTGAACATCAAAAGTGGCTGAACATGACAGGGTGGTTTTGTTTCGAATCCTGCGTTAAAATGCAAAGGAATAGAAACACATTATTTACTTCGCCAAAAAGCTGAATAATTTTTCTTCAAATTAAGCCCCTATCGAGTAATTTCCTTTCACTACTTAAGTTACTTCCTACGGTAGCAAAATAAAATGACCAAAAATTGTGGTAGGACAAACTAGAGGCATTTTACAGTTCACTACCTTGTAAGTGTATGTAGTTTATTAAGTATATTTTTATTACGCGTCCTGCACCTGTGCTTCTAGGAACAAAAGATGAGTATACAATCCAAATTTAAGATTAATTTTATATCATTGATGTCCATTATTTAGATTTGTGCCTCATATGTGTATAACTCGGATTATAAATAGGCTAGAACCATAACATACTCTAACAAATTCGGACCATTACGGACTTGGACTATAGTTCAAAATTAAGTTCTTGTTAAAAATCTTAATATAATTTCGGAATATCCATATTCTTTAAGATCATTTATCTATATATGTATCATGTATGTTTCATATTGTGACTGGACATTCTTTATGATTTATTATAGGATTAAACGCCATTTTTAAGGAATTTATTTATGTATAAACGGAACCGATTCACTCACAAACAGGATATTTTTGTGAGTGACTTGATCCAGCTATTACTAAAATAAATTCCTTTAAAATGGGTTTAATCCTTATTATTCTTTAACTTTGGTAATTAGTAATTAAATTTCATTCAAATTAATTCCTTTCAAACGTGTTTGTTGCATTTGATTGTCACGACGTAGGAATTTACAAGGTGAAGTCAAACGTAGTTCGGTCAACATCGTCTATCGAAAAAAAAACGAAATCAAAAAATGCTACCGGAAGTCAATTCAACCAATCATATCAGCGTATTTCCGTACACGCAAATCATATGAGAATTGTATTGAAATAAAAATAAACTATAACTGAAATTTTGTTGTAAGAATTTTTCACAAAATTTAAACCGTAAAGTGTAATTCTTTCTCGGTTAGACATTAAAATTATGCTGTCAAGGGAATAAGAATGACATGAATCAAAGATCTCTATATTTGTAGTGTACTTTTTCCCGACATTTCGATTTATGTAACTACCGTATTCTGATCTAGTCCAACATCTAACAGCAAGATTGGAATAACCATCACAGCGACAGGATGAACACTGTTCTCCCCAATCTTCATGAGTGCACTCTTCAATGGTCTCGGCATTTGCTGGACATGTTAGATTCTGTAAAAGTTGTCTTCTTGCATAACTGACTTCGTAATTGTAATTCAATTTCCTTGTTGTGATCTCAATGCCTCCGTAGCTATAGAGGTAAAAAATGTCATTTTTAGATATGAACAATAACGTTGGTTTGTTATATCTATTTTTAATGTACATTTTGTCAGGATAAAAAGATCATACGCTACACTGTAACGAGTTTTTAATGTAAGGCCAACAATTAAAGAATTTATTTGATACAACGGCACTGTTAAATACGACTTTAATGGCTCAAACACAAAAAAATGTTGTTTCATCAACACAGGGGAACTGTTTTACAATCGACATATTCATATATTGTAAGTTCTTGTTGCAGCGAGGGATATTATAGCGGGGGCGTAAAGACAGCACTGAAACTACATTCAAGAAAATGACATATTCGGTAAGTGTAATATGAATTGTAGTGTTGCACAGCGGAGAGACAATGATGCACATTCTTTAAAAAGTTCTGTCCAACAGTATCTTCATGAAATCCTACAGCCACAAAAAACACTGATACATTGTAATCATCAAAGTATTTTAACATGGCAATGCATGACCCCACACTCCAGAAATACCAATTTTTTAATTTAAGATTTAAAAGTTGTGTGTGGTGATCCTAGACCGTCAAAATCAACATAGACAGCCGCCAATTTTTTCAGTAACTTCTTCGTGCGTTACAAGACGAGTGGAGCAAAATTGCACAACAGTTGTTGTATCAGTTGAGTCTGGTTGAACGTGAAATTTGGAGTTACAGAGCTATGGTGACAATGCGCTATGAAAATGCAGTAAGCTTTCATTGGAATAAATATTGAAGGTTGTTTTGAGTACTTATACATCGATCTAATCACCAATCATACTTCGGAACACATTCATGTCTATATTATAAATCGGAGATGTAGTATTATTGTCCATTAGACAGGCATCCACCAAATGACAATCTAATTCGAACTCCTTCAGGTCCCATTACCGTCTTCATTAATGACATGGAGTCCATAACATAACAGCAGCTGTGATGAAAGGCACCAAAAATAAAAAATATAGGAAGTTATTCATAAAACGCAACAAGCCACCTAAGCTATTGACAAAATGGGGAACGAATAACAATAAATGACTATTTGAACATGGACAAACACTTGGCTACAGGTTCCTGGCTTAAGAATGGCACATTATGTATGTTTGCGGGGTTAAACCAGTTTGTGAGCGCTTATGTTTATTTATTTCGTAGGCTGGATTGGGTTGGAAAATTGGCATGCGCTAGTTGTGTTCATTGAGACAGGAACTGTTTACCTACCGGTCCACTCAAGTTCACCTCAGCTTTTTCGGAATAAGGGTACGCATTATACGTAGATATTTGATTTGATATTCTCATGTATAGTCTGTGTCGTGGTCATGTTCCGTGCTGTTCGTATAATCCTGGTTGTACCCTGGTTCCGATAACACTCGAGACGGTGTGAATTCGCTTCCAATGGGGATTTCAAGCTGCACAATAAACAGAATATGCAATTGCACTGTTCATTCTCTCCAGGAATCCAGACGGCTTATTTGCTATTTTATCTGTAGCAGACAACACTCAGATGATCAATTCTATGTCAAGGTCATTTTGAAATCAGCTGATGCCGACCGTTATATTGGTATAGGACGAAGCTCATTCTGAATATTACGGGGGGACAAACATATTGCCGTAGATACTGACTTGTCCTAACTATAATTGTTCGACCCTTCGGTTTCCTCTTGCCTCCTTCCCCTTCTTATGCGTTTATTTTTTTTTTCTTGTTTTAGAGGGGTTTATTTAGTTATACATTACAATACCGAATAATTAATTGCAAGCAGTACTAGAATAATGACATTATAGAATAGCATTTTAAGTCTACGTCGGGAGACGTGTTTTGGCTGTTCAACTTGCTTTAGAGGGATTCTTGCAAATAAGATTAATTCAGAAGAAGTTGCAGATTACAAGCAAGTGATGTTTATGGTAACACTTTAAATACAACAGTTTGAGTAGTCGAGCCAACGAGAAAATTTAAAAACCAATTTGTGAAAATTCTGTTAAGTTTTGTTGAAAAGGTTTTATAGTTAAATAGTTAATAGAAATTTATACTAAAAGTGTTCATAACAATACTAATATTTCTTATTTGTATTTTGATTTTGTATTCACTCCATTTCTGCTTTACCATATTGTACCTTATTGTGGAGAAGGTTTAAATATGTTTCGCTCTAACCTATTCAGTTTTTGCTGAATAACAGTGTGTTTAAACATAAAAGATAGATTTCGAATGAAAAGTTTTGTGTGTCGGTAGGTCACGTTTACGTTATTTTTTAAGGAAATAAGATCTTCCAAGTGCAGCACAAAACCTATTTAAAAGTCGAGTGGTTGTGTAGGTTAAATAGAAGAAAGAGGATCGGAAAATTGTAAACCTCTTAAATGAAAAAAAATATATATTGGATTAGATGTCGAGGAGCTTGCATCATATCTTCACAAGAGTGATTAAAATGTATGATCGGTAGAGGAATTAAGGACTAAATCCGGTACACGGAGATACGAGACAACGACACACTACAAGTGGTTCCTAAAATTCGCCCTGCTGAGACCAGATATTTTTTCGTATTTCGATGATAGCTGTGCTCTTCAATTTTACAATTGTTTACATGTCTGATAATTTTGCGCAAAGCACAAAATGAAATCATTAAGAAGAGCTAAAGTCAAGAGTAGAAACACTTTGAGAGAGAGCAGAAGTATATTGTCGAGCAGCCTGAATCAAAACAAAATGCAAAACAAAAACTTACAGAATCGAAGCTCGAACAAAAACATTCACTTACAAAACCTAGGGAAAATCTGTCACATATTGTCGAACACAGTTTCTTTGCTCTTACTGATGGTCATACAGTTGTGTATTGATCGAAATCATAACGTTGATCCATGTTGAAGAATACAACTTTGTTGGATTTCATTCCGTTGTTAAATGCTGAATGTCATATGGTATGCTGGAAATTTTAATCTTGCGCACAAAATTGAGAGTCTTCTGAAAATTTACAGTGAAGATCTTAGCAAATAGAGACATTAATGACAGAGAACAGTATGGCATAAACGGAGATGCTTACGCAGATGTATGATTGCATGATCCGGGGCAACGTGTAATAGTTACTTTCTTGAAAAATGTGATGCTTGAAAAAAAGGTCAAGATCTATTTTTTATTTAGTTATGCTTTTTCACATTTATGCCAAGAAACTGTGGGTGAAAGAATTGTTTGAGCTAAATATATTCAGGTCGAGTAAAGAATAGCTGTGCGAGAGATTTAAAACTCATATTCAAATTAACAGAAAAATAGCTAAAAGAAAACCAAATTCTAAGACTAAAAAATGATAACTTAAACAGGTGGAGGACCACGTCTTATATAAAAGTTAATAACTCTCACAGAGAGTTGCAAATATTTCTATAATAACCTTCCCCCTAAGAAGACATGCGTAGTGAAATGTGCGGAAGAATTAATTTTTGACAAATTTCAATAATATAATGATTAATAGATGAACGAACAGATAAGAAATCCAAATTCATTTCCATGAAAACTCATTCGCACGTTCAGTTTTACGTCATTACACATGTTACAGTTCAATTTTTCAGATGTCCACCACAAGCAACAATAAACAGTTAATAGTGTCACTCTACACGGTCTTCATGTGACCATACCTTATGAGTTTGAGCTCGAATTTGGCAAATCCAAGAGCTGTAGTGGATTATCTTGGTTGGATTCCGGTTCCGTGTACGCGGTTACAGACCGTTTGGTCTGAGATCCTTCTTCATCCAGGAACTGCTGCTGCAGCAGTGATTCTTGTTGTTATTTGATTGATTGAATGTTTCGTAACGTCCAGCGGCATATTTCATGCACATTCAGGACTAAAGCATATTTTTGGATGATGATGATGATGAATGAATGAATGAATTTGTACCAGACCAACACACTGAGCCGGATTGTTAACGTGCTAGCTCACGAAATCGACAGTCCGCAGGGAGACATTACACATTCCAGCCACACCCTACACACGGAGTGTATATCTCTCAATTGATACGCTACTTAGGCTTGTGCTTCCTATCAGGATTTTATTGATAAAGGGTTACAGCTGACTAGAAAGCTACTGAGCCAAGGGTTTCTCAGGGAAAGATTAGAGTCGTGTCTTCCCCTTCTAAATCTAGATATGCAAGTTGGAACAGCTAAAACACGTGTCCCGATGAAAACTTAAAATACTATTCTAAAATATTATTATTCTATTACTGCTGTCGTTGTTTAATTAGTCATTTATTGTTATATGTTCACCATTTTTGCATT
Source organism: Geukensia granosissima (assembly GCA_032357055.1). Taxonomy (NCBI): domain Eukaryota; kingdom Metazoa; phylum Mollusca; class Bivalvia; order Mytilida; family Mytilidae; genus Geukensia; species Geukensia granosissima. The sequence continues at coordinate 5,724 of JAULBM010018822.1, read as the reverse complement.
AGATTAGGTCGATTGTCGTGTTTTATGTTTAGTTTTACATTTTTCATTTCGGGGCTTTTTAAAGCTTCCGTTATGTTATGGACTCTGGCTCATTATTAAAGGCCCTAATGGGACCTGTAGGAATTTAAATACTACTGTCATTTGGTGGTTGGCTGTCTCATGGACAATCATGCCACCTCTCCTATTTTTATATTCAATAGTGAACTTAAGTCTATCCCATAACGGAAGTTGTTAACGGCCCCAAAAATACAAAATATTAAGTATAATAAGCATAAACATTTACTTACTTATAGCCAACCATTTTACAAATTACTTTTATTTCAGTTTCACCAATTCCTTCGGTGCAAACTTTCCCCCAGTACCCGTTTTTAAAGACTTCAACCGATCCCTCCATTGGACTACCATCTAACCGGTATGGATTTTTTGGAACTGTAAAATATTTACCATAACAAGATATTTACTGAGAAATGTGAATTAACCTCGCTTTTTATAGAACATGTACCAAAAAATTACTTCAGTCATCGAATTAAAATTCCTCCACTTCCTCTTCTTGTTGTTTATTTGAAGACAGACGTTATATGTGCACAAACAAACCGGAATTGTGCGATTTCCATATAAAGGCCTAGTTAGAAAGTCGTAGTTCTGAAGCGGAGAAACTCGTCTTTCTGTTGTCGGTTTTTGTTATATCCGCGTATCTCAAAAAGATTAAAAAAGAAATTTGTAAAATTGTGCATATAAATTGAATAGTCAGGAATTTCTACCCCTGTATGGAATGCTATTCTCAAAGGATTATGCGTGTTATTGCCATCATTTGGCATCCATCGCCCGAAAATATTTATAAACGATTTGGCAACACGGTCTTTCGACAGATAATTGGCATACCAATGGACACTAATATCGGTGATAAATTCAAAATTTCAAAATTTAACAGGGTTGTTTATGCACCAAATCAATTAAAATTGGAACGATTTTTATTTTTCTATAGTTTACTTTCCGTTTCTTGATGGGTTCTTATCTGTAGTTCCTTCCTTTGGGATTTTTCACAACTAGTTCGGTTTGCACCAAGATTTCCGACTTTAATGATCGCAACCTACATCTTACTTTTAAACTTTTGCAGCAGAGATAAATATATCGTAAGCTTCTCAAGACTTTACAAACTTTTACAACCGTTACAAAGATTTAATACAAAAAATACACCTGAAAATGAAGAATTTTGATAAGACATGGGATATCACATCCTTTCTTCTATGTTCTATAAAAACATTACATAAAGACGTTTTATCATCATGAATTTCACCCTGAGCATGCTATCAGTTACTTCGGGCATTCATTTGAGATGTATCTTCGTATTTCATGTATATCTTCAGTATTGTTATTGTATTTAAGCTATTTTTAGACGATTTGTGTGACTCACTGTTTGTTTTTATAGTTCTTCGGTTATTACTTTTTGTTTTCTTTGGTTTTTTCCTTTGACCACTCGTTGGAGGAGGCATGGAAACAGTCTCTCTGACATTTACCCTATCTCCCAATTTGCATACTCCTTCTGGTCACACTTCATTTATAACTTTTCTTTTTGCAAACCGCTGGGCAACGGAGTGGTTTAAAGTGGTCGACCCAGCGATCAAAAGTTGGCAAATAAGGCCCTCTCGTTCGGGGCTGCTAGGTTAATTTAGGAAAGCCTGGTCGTGCACCATAGTAGGTGACGTGTGTGAAGAACGCCACGATCCATGCACGTAAAATATCCCTTTTGTTGATTTCGAAAAAGGGAATGTCAATGCCGCTACAAAACGCTAAAATGAAAATTTAAAAAAAAATTCCTACCATTTTTAGTGGCAGTAAAAAGCCGTTGCCCTCTTGTGTCCCACCCATCCCTACTTTCAGTAAATTTTGATAATTGTTGAAATTCTTGGTCTCCTGAATATGCATGAAATAATTGCCACTGATCTTTAGACAACCAACAACTAATTAATCAATCAAGCGAACCGCTGAATGGATTTAAACCAAACATTGCAGATATGTTTTTTATGCAGTGCTTTAAAAGTGTTTTATTTAATGCTGAAATGTTTTCAAAGGTGGCTGTCCGCGTTGAACTGAGATTAATATAAAACACTTTATATGGAGTGGTAGAAACCATACGGACATTTTTTGAGAAACAACAATAAATAGATTGACACCAAACATGGAACGAATGCTCATTTCGAGATGCTGACCAGGTGTTGCTACTTAAATGCCGATCTATCATTGAAGATGATTGACAGCAGTAGAATGTTTTACAAAGCAATATGGAGGATTACTAACGATTTCTTCTGGAAAATCACTGAATGAAATGAAATCAAACTTTTCTGAATATGCTTACTAAGTGTTGTTTCTTTAGTCCCACCAAGTTATCGAAGATTACCAGCTGGATTTAACATGAGACTCTAAGGAAAAACCTGCAAACAATGGTTTGCAAACCAAAGAATAAAGTGAAACAAAAGGTAGCATGAATGCTCCTCATGAGGTGCTAACCATGTGTTCTTACACTGATGTTGATCCCTCATTAAAGATTGTCACCATTACATGGCATTATGTTAAAAACTTTAAACACCTTCTGCCTGAAAATCAATTGATCTATCGAAACTAAATCAGGCATGAATGTTCCTTATGAGGAGCAAAGTCTTCTGCACTAAGTATGGTCGCAACCTCAGTTGAGTTTAGAGTCATATTGGAAAACATACAAATTACTCCTGTTTGAAGACCGCTGACTGGATTTAAAGGAAACAAAACAAGAAATATTTTTATGGGATGCTGACCAAGTGTTTGTACTTGTACAAAGATCCGTATGGTAAAAGTTCAATGAACCACTAAATGGAAGCCACCTACTTGATATAATTGCTCCTGATGATGTGCGGACCAAGTCTTTTATGATTTTTAAGATGGTGGACAGTCGTGAAATTAGTTCAACGAAGGAGATAAGAATTGGAATTATTTAGAACGCTATGGCAAATATACAAATAACTTCTTGAGAATTACCAATTTAGTGATTGAAACCAAGCATGCCATTATGACATGAACATTCTTAATGATATGTAAACCAAATGCTGTTCATTTGATGCTGATTAATCATCTAACATTTAGTGTTGTCTTTAACTCACATTAATATTAACTGTATGGTGTAATATTTTCAGAGTGTTTTAGCCCAAAAACTTATGATTACATTTTTGTCAATTGAACGCTCTCAGACTCTTTAAAGTCTCTGGTTGAACCTTCTTTTTAGAATCACTTCTTTGATAGCACTAAACATAGGAGAAAAATTTTATTTAATTTCAGGATCACTAAACAACAGATACTAATATTTAAAAAAATAAAAACATAACCTTCAAACGTGAAGCTTGTTCTTCTATTCCATAATGGAGTCTAGGGACTAGGGACATGGTTAGATAGGTTAAAATAGAAAAGGTAACCATTAAAATATGTTTTTCTACGGCGAAGATATTTTGAAAAGTGAAAAGAAGTAAATCCCGAACTCTATCCGACAGAAGGAATTGGCTTCGTCCTCGTTAAGAAAACACCTTATTTTATTATAATAAAAGGTAAGTTACCCTCTATTCCTGTTAGCCTGCATGTGACACCCTCTACTAGTATAATATCATTACGATAACAAAAGGCATACATCTGAATTCCCAAACACTGGCTAATTTCAGTTGCATTCAGTGAACAACGAACGCTCAATTCAGCTGTAATTTTTTTAAGGTATCTTTGGCTAGCGTAAGAATAGAATATGTTATTTCTTTTAGAAGATAACCCTGGTTCACCACCAAATCTGCGAAAAAAACAACAGTCAGATCATTCCATGGGTTTCCCATCAATACAAGAATAAAAAACCTTAAATAGCTATTCAGTGGATCGAATTCAAGTTAACAGAAAATACAACATAAAACATCCATAGGTTTCACTTTTACAAAGATAACTTAGAATCGAAATAAACTTAATTGATGTTTTGGATTTGTTAATATAAGAAAAGAATTAATTAAATCTCTTTGTTTTGTTTTTTTTCTATTTAAAGCGATGACTACATGTATACTAGCTAGATATTGCGAAAAGGGAGTTAACTCTTGAAATGGATTTATCTTAAGAATGTCACTTTCTGTAAAATTAAAGTTTTATTATATTTAAGAGCAAGTCATCACCTATTCAAAATACAACTAAGTCATATTTAAAAGAAAAGAGTACTTCATTCCAATTACAAAGATTTTTATAGTTCGTAAATCGCACCCCAATTTATCACAAAACAGGGCGAGCTTGTACTAGTATATATGTACTTGAAAAAAATCAATGTTTCAATGCGACGTTACTTACGGGTATCCAAGGGAGCGACAGATAACGGATGCTTCAATGTTGGTGAAATGCTTTCTACAAACTGCTCTCCATTTGTCCTGATGATATAATTGTACAAGTCCTTCACCTTCGTGCGTTAGTGAAATAAGTCGAACAGGAGTTTGAATTAATTCTGTAGGTTCAAAAAAGAACATCTATAATATTGTTGAATACATAGATCTTATTTAAAGGAATTCGAAGATGCCAAAGGGAGAGACAGAATTGTACAGCTTATAACTGTATTGTTACCAGTAAAAAGAAAAATGCTAAATAGAAAAGCATGACTAGAATGTAAAAATTATAGGTAAACTGGCCGGTAAGTACGCTTATAATTACAGGAATAATCTGTTTCTCATTATGATCAAATTCAAAAATGTGAGTACTAGTTCATTTGGATCAATTCAAAAATGTGAGTTCTAGTATTCCAACGTGATTTAAACCTACAATCGAACCGCACTCAGCCAATCCCGGGAAAGCTCGGATTCAAGCTTGAAATCGAGCATTACCGATTTTATGATCTTATTTACTTATGTTATAATGGGTTGATTTAACTCTAATTTAAAAAAAAATTATGGGGAAATTGGGTGTCCGGCTCTATTATAAGTTATATGCAAAACCAAATCTTGATATTTTTCGGTTATTGAATGGGTGTTTCGAGATTGGTCCTGTATTTTGTCCAAGGACAATCGTATTGCGCCAAGGATAGCTGTATAGGACCGAGGCAACGCCATGATACCTTTATTAACTAGTATGTAAAATATAAAATTGAACACTGTTTGTACAAATGTGGTATGATTTATCATGACATTTTGTTTTGCTGGATGAGAGTGTTGTCTTATACGACTTGTCCGAGGAAATATTAATTGTCCTGAACTTACAAAAATTGATAACTGGCCCAATATGGACTAAACAGGCTAAATACGCTAAATCAGGCTCGATATGGAAAAACAGGCCCAATATTTTCCGTTTAGAGCCTGTTTAGTCCGTATTGGGCCAGTTGTCAATTTTTATTAGTTCAGGACATTTATTTTGAATGGGCAGTTTCAAACTTATTTTACATAACTAGTTAATAAAGGGATTACGGAATGAGTGTTTCGATATTGGTCCTGTATTATGTCTTTGGACAAGTCGTATAAGACAACAATCTTATCCAGCAAAATAAGATTGGCCAACGAACAGTTGTGGAAGCTCTGTGGAAATGGTGTAACAGTTGTGTAGGATTGATCTTACAACACACAAACCTGGCCTATGTAATCATAGAAAATCAATAATGGACAACAAACACTGCATTGTTGTTGTTGTTTTGTTAGTTATTTATTGTTATATGTTCACCTTTTTTGTTTTAGATTAGGTCGATTGTCGTGTTTT
>JAULBM010018811.1:0-11434 GCA_032357055.1 Geukensia granosissima | reverse complement strand
CCCCCCAGTGGCAGTTGACCGTAAAAGATGGTCAATCATGCCACATCTCCTATTTTTATATGTATCCATTATTGAAGGCCTAAATAAAACTTGTAGAAGTTAGAGACGTTCATTGATAATCTTACCATCCTTTTTTCTATATTGATTTAGAAATAGTACTAGATCGTTATTCATTAACTCGAAAGTTAAACAATGACAACTTAAGTTACATTATTGTAGATTTAGATTTGTTTTCCATTTATGAAGAAATTTTAGCGTATGCTACTTTATTTGGCATTTTAAATGTAGTTTACAAAATTCAAGAAATGTTTGTCCCCATTTTAGCCTAAATTTAATCTTGCTGAACTAGAGTTCGATGCTGGCAAACACATTTCTGTTAACTTGCGAGTTACCAGTCGAAAAAATCTTTAAGAAAGAGCTCTAAAAGACAACCCACAGCTACTTCAGAAATCAAATGATCGGTACCCAAAAAGAAATCTCCATGTGCTGAATTCAATATCCATGTACAAGAAAGACGACATGTTTATGTCGATAGATAAAGAAAGAAGGAAATATCTATCTGATTGGGTGGTGGGCTATGTAGGAGCATAATGTTCTGATGCTTTTATAAAAAAAAGTAACCGCTCATAAGTAGAATTAAAACCAAAAACATAGGAAGTGTAATATCCAGTCATAGTTAAAGGAGTAGTCAAAACCAAACATTTCGAAATAGGTAGGAAAATCTGACGGTAGGATCAACAAGCTCAAGACGTTTCGAAGCCTTTATGTATATTCAGGGCTTTCGAATTAAAACAAAATGCAGCAAATTCTGTAAAAAAATTGATTAATTTCAGGACATACTAGTCTGACAGCTGGGCTGTAAATACCTTAGGGGACCTCTTGCCCAACAGCAGAGGCATCGACAAATTAGTTTTAAAATACAAGTTTACCAATTGTGAATTTTCATAAGTTATATGAACATTTCCAGGAGTCAATAAATCTATAAAGAAATTTATTTCATAAATTTAGAGTATGCAAAATTTACTTGCAGTTCACACCATTTTAACATTAATGGTTGTTTTGTTTGTCCTCTTGTTAGGCAAAATTTAATCTTGCCGGCACCAGTCGAAAAAATTTGACAAGGAGTTGCATACGACAACCCACACCTGACCCACAAATCAAATGATCGGTACCCAAAACAAATCTTCATGTGCTGCATTCAGTTCTCGTGTACAAGAAAGATATTTTAATGTCAAATAAATAAAGAAGAAGAAAAGGTTAAAAAAACAAAATTACAAATGTTAAATAAATATGGAAAATTTAAGTATGTTATATGTACATTTCAAGGAGTAACCTCTCATCAGTAGCATTAGAACCGAAACATATAGCAAAAAAGAACTCGAATCCAAATACATTATAAATCCAAATGGGAAGCCAAATCCGACGACAGGGACAACTACTAAGTGCCTTACTTTTCGAGGCCTTTCCGTTTTTCTGTGTTTAAAATTTTAGCAAATGCAGCAAATTTCTTTTACACATTGTTTGTTAAATTCACGTCATACTTAACTGATTAGGTGTTGATCTATCTGATTGGCTGGTAGGTAATTTCATTGGGTGGTGGGCTATAAATTTAGTCTTTTTGATTGGAAGCTTTAACAAAAATAATCTGGCTGGCAAAAAAAATCATGCAAGGTGCTCGTAATCCAGTTAAAAAAATTGGCCCCAGTAGTTGCAAACGACAACCCACACCTGCTCCATAATTCAAATGAGAAGTACCTAAAAGAAATCTACATGTGCTGAATTCTATACTCATGTACAAGAAAGATATGTTAATGTAATGGTTCATCTGATGCGGTGGTGGGCTATGTAGGAGCATAATGTTCTGATGCTTTTAGTTTATACTGGGTATTTTAACTCTGCCCTGTTTTTTCCTTTCAAGTTTTATTTTACATGTCATTGATGCTTTACGTAGGATCAATGTTACGTAAACATATATTTAAGTACGCCAAACGAAATTTGCCACAACAAAAGGGAATTTGTATCAAAAGATTAACAATGAAATGACTATTGGCCTAATTTCACAGGTGATTCCATCATATACCATGCATACATTCATTTTATTTTAAAACCTACGTATATACATTGTATCTATCGATAAATTTCTGTAACAAGTTTGCATTTGCTAATCTTTGCTAAGAGTGCGTCATGAGTGTATGCATTGTAAATAAATTTTAAAATGCACCTGAAGAAATAATGATTTTCATTTTGTTTCCAAAGGCTTCTTGGTTATGTTAAATGCACACAATGTGCATAACGGAATAATATTCAGATGCTAATTAAAGTAGGTTACTGGCTCACCATTCTATCCTTTTTTGAATTATTTTGTCTACGATTTTTCTAGCTTGTACGATTTGATTATCCAATCCAGCAAATGTCCTCTCCATAACGGTTTTTATTTCGCATTCATCTGAACCATTCGCAACTGAATAAATAGCACCAAGCAGACATTTTAAATGATCTTTTTCGTCTTCTGTAATACTGGAATGATAAATAAAATCATTTTTGCTATTAAAAAGCATTTCTTTACCTGATATTTGTGTTTTCTTCGGTATCCGAATACACGAAAAACAAGTTAAACCGCACGGTTTTTGTGGAATTTTCCCCCGTTTACTTTAGAACATTGTTATCTGTTATTATATGTAAACAAGAACAGACAATAGACCGCAATGTGAATTGTGGACGAAACAATTTAATTGGGAAAAATAGATGGCAAAAACCACATAATTCTGGATTGCGTATGAGAATTTATAGTACAATAGTAAATCTAGGTGTAAATATCAGTAAAAATAATAATGTAGTACGATCATTTCTGTACTCAGTATAAAATACCGCCTGGTTAAGGCGTCCATTTCGGCAAAGTTTATGATGAACCTTAATGTTTTAATTTTGTTGTCACTCCACTGTAACTTTACCGTTTGCTAGACAACATCCCATACGAGTCATGAGAACTGTTGAATCTGAGCAAAATATCGGGTGTTAATGACGGTGCAATATTTGCTAGCCATCCTTGAGCATCTGGCTCTAATTGCACAGTTAATCTAGATCTGAAAGTGAGTTTTACTCACATTTTCAAATTTGTTACACCGGTATCCTGGCCATGGGGAAATATTTCCGTTACGTAAATGTCACTACAATCATACATTACACCGCTTAGGAAATTGACCATGATCACAGATTATTTGATAAGATATGCAAAGAAGGAGACCTACAGTGTCTAATGATATTTCAGCCGTGTGACTGGACCTCTTCATACATATTTTTATTTTATGGTATTAATTTTGTGAAAGTATTGATGGCAAATATTTCGTGGAAGCAAAAAGGTTTCTTAATTTTAAGTCTGGAACAACAGGCTTAAGGGGTCGAATTCTTAATTCAGGCATACGAGTTGAACTCCTCTAACGTTTCTTAGAATCATTTGCATTGCGAGTGTTAAAAAATTGCAATCAGAATTTTAAATTTGATCCGAAGTTCCAAGCAACGGACCCAAATGCTATTTCAGCCATGTGACTATTTCTACATTTTTGTTCCAGGTTTTTACATTTTATTATACATTGCATTCATTTTCGGATGAAGATAAGTAATAAATTTCAAATTTGGATTTTGGAACAAGGGCCCAGAGAAGTAGAATTTTTATTTCCGGCTTGTGATTATAGTGCCCTTTACGCTTTAGGTGTTTTAACATTAAAATATAGTTGCACCTCGTTTGAGAGCGAGGTTCCGGAATATTGTTTTTAAAACAGAAGACCGAAGGGTAATTTAGTACCAATTAGCATATAAATGGGAAATGTACTTTCAGAATATGAATTTTTAAATAAAGGGCCAAAAGTAATCAAATGCTTAGTTTGCCATTTGATATTCTTTGGGGGTTTTAGTAGAATTGTTGTCTTAAGTCTGTAGTATGCAATACACTCTAAGAATTTTGATTAAGTCTATGGAGCCAAAATACTCAAACTCCTTTTTTAAATTTTGAGTTTACAGTTTTATTTTTTATGGAATAGTAGTATATGATATGAATATATGCATTAATCTTTCAGTTTTTTTATTTTTTATCAGGTGTCGAAACAACGGGCTGAAGGGTCAAGTCCTAAGACGGAATAGCTGCATCTATTTTCTGAGCGTTTTGGAATCTAAAAATTTTATTAATCGCGTTTTGTTTTTGTCTTTTGGTCATAATGTTCTTTGTCCTTCTGTCTGCCCCTGTGGTACATGTATCTTCGAATTCTTAACAAAATGATTGAAACATAAACAGTATAATGTGGCTTTCCAATGAAATAAAATTATTTTGTAATATTCTTACCTATCAGATATATTCTCGTTTGCTGACATTCCTATTTTTGCTGAAGTTTCAACCTTTTTTGATCTATGATTAAACAAATATTAAAATATTTAGAAAATAGTTATTTAGTATGTATAAGGTAGCCTTTAAAGTTTTGTAATTAAACCATGTAAAATGTATATTAAAAGTAAATACGGCGTAAATCTCAATCAGGTTGCTTCATATTTCACCGGGCATAATATCAAACATTAAAATCTAGAAGTCTCCAGAAGGCCTTCAACAAGATTGAAATCACAGTCATTGTGAACAGTCAAAAACACTAAGTGTTATATGTTATATCAAGATATTCTTACAATATTTAATCACAATCTGAGTAAAAAATTACTACTTTGATATGAACAAACTACAACAATAAATTTAATATCTTATGAAAATATGAAAGATATGGGGTAAATGTCAGAGCGAGACTAAACTTCAAAGACGACAAAAAACAAAAGGAATTTTCAAATCATGAGAAACTCTTTTATTTAAATTAACTTACATTTTTAATATAGCGAACTTTCCAGGCTGGAAGATAATGGCTTCGGATAATAAACTATTGTTTGGATATTGTTTATTATTCTCTAGTACATTCTTGAAGTAAGACCATAGTGTTAAAAAATTGCAATCAGATATTTTTTCGCTTCGCAAATGTGAATAAGTCAATCTTGCTGTCGTTATCAAGAGCTCCCTCATTTTTATGTTTCCGTTGACTTCGCTTAGCATCTCTTCAATTTTTGAATCTAATAGTTTTCTATTTTCTAACATATGGTTTTGCCACATTATTTGTTCCTGCTCAATGAGAACCTTAATGCATTTCAAGTCTGATTCCTTGACTTCACACGCTTCTTTGTAGCTCACAAGCTCTGCATATTTTTCATTTAATTCTTCTCCAACAGAAGTTAAGTCTCTTTTTATGCTCTCAACCGCGTCTCTAGATAAAATTAATGCGTGTTCACTATGACCGGAACAGCTTTTACATGCAAGTACTTGGCATAGGTGACAGAAATACAAATATTCCTTGTGTAGCGTACATCGGCCCTGAAGCGATTTGTTTGAATAAACACAACATGGCTCTAATTTAAGGTGTTTCTGGAAACACTTTTCGCACATTTTGATGTTACATTTAAAACAAAAAGCCTTTTGATAACTAACTTTACAAACTTTACACGTATCCATATTATATTTGTTTACTTCCTTATTAAAACGAAAACAAAATATGGAACACCGTTTGTATCATGAATATAGTAAAAATCAATACGTTTATATACGTTATTACGTTCCTTGTCAGCATATATGAGCTTAAAATAGAATCAGACAGAAATACGAGGTTTCAGAGTTTAAATAATGGATATTATATTCTCTGATGGACCACTACAAACATTTTGCTTAACATGTGTAATAATGATGACAAATGAATGCATTTGTTTTTTTTCTGGTAATAATTGACAAGTATTAAGTGTTTAACTGATAAATGCGAACACCAAAGAATTTTTCAGTTCAGACCATTTTAACCAGATGTATAATCATTGTTTCTGGAGATAAATCGTATATATTCTTGAAATGTAGTAAAAATAAAATTCTGATGTTTTATGTAATCCAAAGAAACACACCTTTTTAGATAACACATCTTATTGTGTTTTACCGCAACGACTCATTTCAGAATCTTAAGAAAAGACTTTTTTCGAGTTATTCAGAAGAACAAAAAAGAAATTATTGAAAAATGAAAACCGACGGATCGAACATTTAAACATGAAACCTATAATTTGGAAGAGGGTTTTCCTAAGAGGTTCATATCATCTAATGTACGAACACTTTAAATTGAAAAAGGAAAATCTAAATAACTTTGAAAAAATCATAATACAAATCTCTTGAAATTGGAGTTGTATATGAATAATTTTACTACAGGAATTTTTCATAATTTCTATTTACCATTAAACAAATGCAACATATGAATATTTTTCCAGTAAATTGTAGCTTTGGACTAATATTTTGCCGACTCAGTACATTCAAACAACATCAGTGAACACAAATAAAATGCCTGACAGTCATACATGCACCTTAAAATAAAAAAAAGAAAAGACAATCCAATCTATCCTGCTTGAGGGGTTACTTTCTGGTATCATAATTTTGTTATCTATTTATAGATTTTCCTTTTTTTTAATCAAAATATTTTTACTTAAATGAAACATTCTGGCTTAAGGTGTGAACATCCTCAACATTTAAACCAATTTTTTTTATTTTTTCAAATTTGTTTATAGCCATTTTACCATAAGTTTAACTTGACCGAAACCATGTGTAAGCTGAATCGTAAAGGTGGGCTGTACGTTGTCTGGGAAAATTACCTAGCATATTAGAAACCTTGTTGTGAAATGGCGCTGCCCTCGGGAAGCCCGCAATCTTAAATTATTACTTCGACTTAAAAAAAACCGTCATATAGGCCAAGTATTCAAAGTGTAAAAATTTCTTCCCACATGATAAGAAATGAACAAACTTAGGTACAAATTAATCCTAATAAAATTTAATTTTCATTTCGGAAAAAGTCAAGATGAATGCCACCTATGCGATAATTTCTTAACGGTAGTAAATCGAGTAAAAATACTTTGTTTTGATTTGCACTATTAGCCATACCGTTAAATTTTCCCTTTAACACAAGATTCTGGTTAATGCTCGGCAGACTTTGACATCTCAGTAAGGTAAGAAAGGCAATAGTTAATCACTTTTGGTATAGTTCTCTTGAAAAAAAAATACTCTAGTTGAAATAAATAAAACAAAGCTCATTAAGCTCGATCTTTCACAAAAAAATCTTTACACATGAAGACCTTCCTGTACGCAATTAGCTTATTCCGAATCTATTTCAAGCAGTACGAATGCCTTAAACTGAAAATGGAACTGCATTTCTAAACAAAAAACATTTACCCCAATTTCTGACCCAATTTAACATTTCATTCACAGTATGTATGTTGTATGTTGGTACTTATGTTTTTTTTCAATTTAGAATTAATTCATGCATGGTGAAATAATTGTCATTAAGCTTAACATTACTAAAATGCACCCACTTGTTGCTACTTCCGTTGGTGTCTACATATAACTAACTAAAAAAGTAAGAAACAATGCTCATTAGGACGATGCAAAGTAACTGTCAAGTAAGTTATACAGGCTGCTAGGATCCTCTTGTTTTGAATAATTTCAACCGATGCAGAGTTACTGTCAGGTGAGCGATACAGATTTCTGCTTAACTGCTTTTTGTAAAAATTATAGTAACGATGCAAAAATATATATCAATCCTTTCCTTTTTAATTTCTAATTGCTATTCAATTTAAATAACTTTTTATAATGAATATAGAATAATTCTTTTCAGAGAACTAAGTACATATAATGATACTATAGAACTATTAGCTGTTGACGGTAGTAAAACAACTACGCTCTTTTATTCTTTCTTTTTCTTATCCTTCAATATTTCATCTATTTTTTATCATAAATCACTAGACTATTATTTTATATTTTTTTCTTTATTTGTATATTATGTCGTCACTTTGCATTGATATTATCTGAATATATAAAATATATATTTGTAACGGGAGCGGACTTCATTAAGTTATAACTTGTTTCCAATCCCTTTTGATGATGTTTTTTGCAAATAAAATATGTTCAAACTAAAATAATTATTTCACAAGAGATTGGAACCCCCTTCTGTTTATTACATATTACTTACTTCCAATAACTCGAGTTTTTTAACGAAAGCTTTTTATTAGATATTTTACTCTTGTATATACTGAATAATTTGTAATGCATATTAACGGTTTATAAAAGCAGCACTTTTTTATTAAAAATATTAAATATTGTTAGAAGACAGCAAAACATTTCAACAAGATGCCGCCGAAGTCTTAGAATATATTGGTCCCCACAATGCAGATAACAAGAGGGGAGTTTCAATATATATCGTCCAGAATATATGAAAAATGAGTAAGTAAAATGAATGGCCAATTACCGAAAAGTTTATAAATATAACAAAAGAAAAGAAATAATGAAAAAACTGTCTCAAGGACTATCCAATGACCACGAATCCTGACCTGGCGCGTCGCATACAACATGGGGCGTTATTGAATTTGTTTTTTTTTTTAATCTAAACCTTTCACCTTCCTTTATGGAAATGTGAAAATAAAGTAAACCTAACATAGTTTAAGAACACTCTTAGAATTCAAAGATTGCTATAAGTACTATAATCAGTATTTTATTTAAAGTAGTACATTTGGTCTTACATTTACTTATCAGATAGTTTATGCTGCCAAACTTTCATAAAGCATACACATGTTTATGCAAATTAAAAATGTCACAGAATTTTGAATAATACGTATATATATATATATATATATATATATATATATATATTTATCATATTAATATATGTTCAAACCGGATCAAATTAAACAGTATTTGCTAAAAGCTCTGTAGTCAAGGTATGAAAAGTTAACATTAACGTAACAACGATCCGTACAGTTTGCACAACTTACATTTGCATAGTTGAAAATCCAGCAAGATTTGCATAAAATCTTTTTTTTCATCATAGGACACTTACTATATAAAAAGTAAGGTTGACTATTGCAATATTAGTCGAACATAAAATTCCAACAAACAAAAAGCATTTTGATCGAAGTGAAATCTATATATAACCCTTAAACGAATCTTAACTGATTGAAACTGATTTTTACCTACTTAGTTTGTTTCTACTATGATAGGCATAATAAATATACATGATAAGTATGACAAATTTATTAAGCTTGTTACCCACAAGCAAACAAACCCCCAAATTACAAACATGCCCCTGCAGTGATAAACAGATACATGTTATAAAAAAGTCAACACACTTAAACATAATATCGAAATGTTAGCTAAGCATTGTACGAAACCCCCGTACCTTTAGTAATGCTACTGGGAGGGGTGGTGGGAAAGTTGACAAAAACAGCGTGTCGCCATTAGCAGATTTTACGTATACTAAAGCAGCGTGGCTCACCCCAAAACGAAACTGCGGGTTCGTATGTAGGCTGAGCAAAACACCCTAAAGCAAGCGCGGCAAATTCAAACATTCGTGCTAAAAGACAATTTACAAATAAATTCAATTTTACCTACTTAGTTTGTTTCTACTCTGATAGGCATAATAAATATATACAACATAATAAGTATGGCAAATTTATTAATCTTGGTACCCCCAAGCAAACAAACCCCCCCAATTACAAACATGTCCCCTGCTGTGATAAACAGATACATGTAATAAAATAGTCCCAAACCCAAATGAGGAATTTAACTGGGTAAAAGGGTACAGAAAGAGGAGATAGCTTTTAAGCGTTGATCAACATCACTGTCTATGTTACTGGCGAAACAATCACTAGACCAATATCCCAGCAACTTAATATCGTTGTCAGAGAGACCGGATATTGAACCCCAGTTGACTGCCCCACGGCGAAAGGAATGACCACCATAGCTTGTTGAATCTACATTTAAATTTTGCAAAGCGAACCGGAATGCATTTAAAAATACAGTATATGTTAAGCATGACTTATCTGACAAGAGAAAAAGGGGGTCCAGAGGATATCCGGCTAAAGCTAAAACATGAGACATTGCTGTAGCAGGGCATAACGGGTGATTACTTAAACAAGGCAATACAACGTCTATTGGTTTAGAACGAAATTGGAGAGTTTTAACTACTTTCAAATGTAAAAGCATCCCCAGCTACATGGTAATATATCAATCCTGCGAATATTAATGTCTGGATTAAATGTTCTTTTCACAAGAAAACTATTTGGTCTTAGAAAGCCAAAAAACCCTGTCAAACAAGCTGCCCCAAAAACAATATTGTTGTGGTTCGACAAATCAAGAATGTTCCGTAGACATAATAACAGCTTTGGCGTAACTGGCTCTTTGCACGACTGACTTGTTCCCAATTCTCGTTTCGTACCCGTTAACAAGTGCTGTATATTCCAAGAGTTTGAAATAGGATCTTGTATTTCGTGCGTCTTATGTAAAACAGATATAATATTTATGTAGGAGCGAAATGAACTATATGCGAAATGTTTCCTGTCCATTAAATATGCAATATAAAATTCAATAGTCTTTAGATCACATGGAACCGGCTGCAATTTGTACTGGTCGCAAAACTGAAGATACGTCTTCAGGTGCGTGGCGTACGTTCCAGAGATTGATTCAGCCCATCCCTTTCCTTTCAACCGTCCAACAGCTATCTCCAAGTCCGCCATCATGTTTGCACCATCTAAAATAATAAAAGACATACGAAACATGTCTTAATAGTTCATGTACCATAAAAGGGATGTAATTGTAACTACTCAGTATATCATAAAGTCTGGAAAGTTGCAAGATTTGCATAAAATCTTTTTTTTTTCATCATAGGATACTTACTATATAAAGAGTAAGGTTGACTATTGTAATATTAGTAGAACATAAAATTGTAACAAACAAATAGCATTTTGATCGAAGTGAAATCTATATATAACCCTTAAACGAATCTTTACCGATTGAAGCTGATTAATATATTACTGATTCAACGCATTATCGTCCAGTTCGACAGAGAGGGCTGTACGAATCGTAATTATACAAAGCGATAAACATTGTTTTAACACAGAGACTGATCAGATGAAATATCCAAAACTATATTTGGTTGCTCTGCTCTACTGCTACACATTTGCCATCGAAGGAAATATGCCATTTTCAGGTAGGACGCACTTGTAAACTTGTGAAACATTTAATGATAGACGTTTTCTTTCTTGTCATTTTGTTTTATCTTAAATAACATAATTTCGAAGAAAGTACTTTTTCACATTTAAAACGGCATGCATTTTATAGTACATAACGTTTCAAATACAAAAATGCAGTTTGTGAAATGAATTTTGAGGAAATAAGCGACAATATGTATTGTTATACCTTACATAATAAGGGATAAACTCTATTGGCCAAACGACTGTCACATGACACATAATAATCTTGATGCTTTTGCTTTTTATTGCCGCCAGCGGTGAATAACCCCAAGAATTCCCAAAGCCCGTTGAATAACCCTATTATTCACCG
>JAULBM010018800.1:0-11434 GCA_032357055.1 Geukensia granosissima | reverse complement strand
TTTGTTATGTAGTATCTTTGATTTCAAGTTCAATGGGATAGATGCGGTCAACATAGCCACCAAATATACAGTTATTAAGTGAAGGAACATCATGTACCTTGCGCAACGTGAAACCGAAAGTTTGAGCCAAATTTTTCTCGCTCTTTTGTAGAAGTCTCTGTATGAAGTCAGCTATATAAGGATAAAGGAATAGCACAGTTGGTCCCCATTGGAATGCCGACAGCCTGTTGAAACACACTTCCGCCAAACATTACAAAAATGTTGCCAATCAAGAAATCTAGCATTCCACAAAGGTCATCTTCAGAGTACTTTATGTAAGAATCAGAGTGTTTAATAAAAAAAATAAAATTTTCTCTCCCTATATCTGCGTTAACATTCTTTTTTTGACAAAACAGAGGTGAACTAAGTCTCTTAATTTTTCTTTAAGTTTTGAATTTGGAATGGTTGTATACAGAGTTGAAAAATCGAATGTTTTTATGCTATTGCAAAAGAAAAGGGACCTTTGAGGCATTCTAACAGATCTTTGGAATTTTTTAGAATCCACAATTGATTCACGTCACCTCTAGAATGGCTTGTTTCACAATGACTCTGGTGCCTATTTTTTACTGCTGATAGAATTACTGTCAGTAACTTGGAAAGAGTTTTGGTGGAGCATTTGGCAGATCCTGCAATGTAACGTTGCTTGTAAGGACACTTGTGAAGTTTTGGAATCCAGTAAAGTGAAGGAAGATCGAATTCTTTCTTTTTAGTTGAAATTCCAAAAGAAGACAAAACTGACCGATGATAGTCAAGTGTCGTCGGAGTTGGGCTGCCAATTGAACTTCCTTTATCAAACAGTCTATTTAATTTGATTTGTAAAGAAAAGAAAAACAATATTTAAATTTTTTTATTTAAATTCCTTTATGAATTAAATTTTGGGCTTATTCGATGCTAATATATAATTTTACTAGACTAATATCAGTTTAAAGCAATATAAGAACTCATATGTTAAGCATATTTAAAAGGACTGCTATAACGAAAATTTAACATAAATCTGAAACAGTTAATAACCCATTTTCACATATTAAGGCCATAATTCGGACAATAATTCTGCTAACATGATACATTATGTTTTGTTTTAAAATTAAAAAGTAAATAACATTATTTAAAGCAAAATTTATTATTTCTTTTTCAACATGGGTTCGTGTTTTGCAATTAACTTCAAATAAATTAGGGGTAGGGGTAATATTTTTGCAAACATTGCCAATCAAAATCATTTTATGAATAAAATATTTTACTCATTCGATGCCTTATACATACTTTTACCTAATTGATATCATTTTATGGCTGTGTGCCGGAGTGCCAACATTTTATAAGATCAAAGAATACTGTAGGTACTCATTAGTTGGGATTAAGGGGCCTCATGTGGGGTAATAAATTAATTAACTGTAAAGATAAAATTGTGTAATATTGTCTGTGTAGGTAAAATGTCATATGAACAAAAAAAGTCTATTAATTCAAAAGATTCTCATTTCAGTCCTCTAGTTATAGATTTGAAAATTAAAAAAGGAAATGAAAGGAGAATCTTTAAATTTATTCAAATATCTGTGCATGTTGGCTAATTAAAAAGAAGATATTTGATTTTAATATATTTTATTTCATCTTAATCATTTCAGACATTATAAATAATAATATAAAATGAGCAAGAAATAATAATCAGCACCACATTCAATAATATCTGTTAATAGAATCAACATTACATTCAATAATATATGTTTATACAATAATAACCACACAAAAGATCACTTGCTTTAAAATGTCAATAAATGTCTATAAATTGGTCATCCCAGATGGAGTAGCTGAGACCACTTCTATCTAATCGGCGTCCCATTCCTGGTCTCTCAGCTTTGACATTTCTTCTTAGTAGATAGCAGGTATTGGTCAGCATTAGGTTGAAATGAGATTAGGGTTGATTGATTAATTGAATGTTGCTTAACGTCTAGTGGCAGATATTTCATGCATATTCAGGACGAGAGCATATTAACGATGACTTATGATTAATGAACCCTGATTTGTACTCGACCGACACGCTAAGCCGGATTTTTAACGTGTTAGCTCATGAAAGCAACAGTCTGCAGGAAGACATGCCACTTTACCCAGACACATTATTCTGACTCTGGGTCAACCAGGCTTTGCTTTTACTCCTAAATGCTGCGTGCTAAATGGAGAACCAGCAAATACCAACTGTAATGTCTTTGGTTTGACCCGGCCGGGGATCGAACCCACGACCTTTGATATATCAAATTCCCAGTGTGGGTATATATATACTAAGAACCCAAAGCCCATCATGTTTTAGCCTGGAGTACTCACATTTGGAACTGGCACTTTATTTAGAATATAACATGGACCTTTAACTTAACCATAGAAGTTCTAAGTATTGGTATCTACTTAAAGATATAATTATGGTTGATTCTTTTTTCCTAAAATATCACATTATTTTATATTTATACTAAAATGTATTTTCTTTATTCTTATTTAGATATCTGTTTTTTTGTTTTTAACATGTTTCAACTTCAATATTCATAAAATAAAATTTTTCATTTAAAAGTATATGTTTTTGATATATTTTCATATTGGTTTTAATTTTCTTTTGATATTTTGTTAAAATTATGCTACATTTTATTATAATAGTAACACATTTAGTTCAGTTGTGATTTTTAAAATGTTGGCACTCAGGGAACACACCGTTCAGACGGATATGAATAACTGTTGAAAATAGAGTAATAGAGTACTTGTGAAGACAATGAAGTTAAGTCTTTACAGTTATTTCAACAATCAAGGTATTCTTTTTGATCATCATTCCTAAAGTGGTTATATGTTGTGACTAATTATAAGAACAAACGTCTGTTTAGTGGTGAGAAAGTTTTTTTAATAAATTGCATTGTTAAACATGTTTTCTAAGTTCGGACTATATTAAAAAATCAAACGATGACTACCGGACAGAACTTGTTCAGCCTACACATAAAACTTTAAGACATTCTTCTTTGGTGAATATTTTAGACCATATATACTCGGGTCCTTAGAAATACCTCTTATTTTCGTATTTCGCCTTGTTAAAGGATATTTTACAGGATAATATGGAAATAAATCTTACTAGTTCTATTTGAATTGACATTGTTGCTGCGCTGTTAAAATCAAAGACATATTATTATGACTCTGTTAAAATACTGAATTTGAATTTCGGGGAATTCAATAATTTGAACTGTATATCTTATTTTTTTAACATTTTAATAAAGACAAATTAAAAGACGGAGCCTCATTTCTTTCTTAAAAATTTCAAACACTAATTGCATTTGTATATTAATATGTCTCTGGTTTTGAATATATATCTTTCTACAATCGTTATGCACTTTTCATGCCAATTTTTAAAAAAGTCATTATCAATCCGTCTGCACTTGATTATCAACATAATATAAATTTAATATATTTTTGTGGGGGACGGACCGACTGTGGCCGCAACGACTGCATGGGGGCGTATCAACAATGGGACCGGAACAACAGTGGGGACGAAGGATAGACTTGAAATCGGCGGATTTGACGTGATTTTCAGTATTACTCACGGTCATCATATAATCGCCTTCCGAAGGAATAGGCTGGTTTCATCTGTTTTGTACAATCGTGGTTGATGAATCCGACTGACGACGGCAACGCATATCTTCCAGGACCGGGACCTAATTCATTATAAAAAACTCAAAGTAACTTAAACATATTATCATGGATCTATATATACGCCCCTGATATTATTATTCAAAATAAAATCGTGATCTTAACTACACTGTACACAGCCTGAATGTAAGATCGACTGACAGTAGAATTAAAGTTGTTGGTTTATATGTTCTTCCAAATACTTCCGCGGCGTCTCTAAAATCTCACTATGCGGCAGATGTGCATGCGACATAGATGGGACTGGAAAAACTATTTGTGTATAGTTAAAAGCAGGACATTTCACAAACTGACCACCAACTTCAACTTTGATCTGAAAAATATCAATATATATTGATTGGAGATGGCGTGACAAACAAAGTGATTCCACTTCGGGTTTCCTCACATTTCCCCTAGTTTCAGTCTATCTCATTCAACTGGCCTATTTTGAAATTATCAACCGTTACTATCACCTTCATTTTCTGGCATATGCTCGAAAGAAAACTTTGAACAACCATCTCGACTACGATTTTTTATAGGCACAAATCATTTGACTTTGTCGGGAAGGTTGTAATTTGTGAAGCCTGGGTTCCTGACCCAACTTGCTGTCACGTCTACTATCGATAGCCAGTAAGCCTAGACTCCAGGCTAGGATTTGTGTCTCGACCAGATTTTTCTTCCCGCCATTTTTAATGCAGTTTAAATTTTGTAGGTCAAACATTTTTTCAAAATGTGAAAAATGTCAGTTGGATTATTTTTTTCCACATAGATGATACCAACACGCCATTATTTATTATTTATTTGTCAAAAAATCCAGAGGAATATTTTTTCCACATGTATTAATGAATGTTAAATTAAATTCAATTTTTTTGTCGGACAATTATCATTAATGAATTAATTCACCGTATTCTCTTTTAAATATTCTATAAGGTACCTCGCTCCCTTGCAGCAATAAGAGTAGGCCTCTTCTCACTTGTCTCTCCCATAGGTAGCGGTTTAACTGCAAACTCTTTAAAAAAACTCAATTTGCGTATTTTTTCAATTAAAATTACCCGCGAAACAAAGTGCCGTTGCTATTATTAACGATTGTTCGCGGGAAATCTCACGAGACGATATTTCGAATACTTCCGGTCAAGTGATAACAAACTTCCGGGTTAAAGTTTTGTAAACATGAAAGTAGACAAATTATTAGATTTGCGATAAATGTCTGATACAACACCTATAAAAAACAGAAATTAAGCAAGTTAGTGTGACTATACCTAAAAGAACTTATCAAGCAAGCCTATTTCTTGGTCTCGAAGTTCGAATTCATATTAATTTTGTCTGAAGTCGTCAGATGAGGTCGATAGCCTGTATCGTATTTTATAAAATATATGGCAAATTTTGTCCCTGAATTAAAGTAACTAGAGTCTCTTGTAATAATATTTTGATTAAACTATTGCCCAGATTAAAAGTTGGATTTAAGAGCTCATTTTTTAAAAACTTTTATTGAAATTTAACGAGGATTTTCTGCAAAAATTTGCGTACTGCAACATTGTAGTCGAAAGTTATATTGTTACCTACTTTGTTGGAAATTCTAGAGTAGCCCATAGTTTGGTTTAGGGGACGAAATATCACAAATGCGTTTCTCAATAATCATAGAATTATTGTTTTTTTTTTCTTTTGGTGAATGAAAAGTCCATAATACATGTCGACTAAAATAGTCAGTTGTCCAATTAAATATGTTTAATAAAGTGTATTTTATCTATCTGAGATTTTGCACAAGAAATTCTTACAGTGCAATAGATCATTGTTCCAGTTCAGTTTGTTTGTTAACTAAGCAAACATAGCTTTTGTGAACTTTATTAAAAGAATATTGCAAAATCAATGTTTGTTGTTAGAATTATATATTATTCACTGGTGTAGCTGTGAGGAGTTACGTATTTACAGATACTTAAGTATTCCTAATTAAGGGAATATGAAGATGAATACCACTAAGGATTTTATACTTAACTAAGGGAATCCTTAGGAAAATCTTAGTCAAATGAACACTTAAAGTAAGAGTGTTTATGAATACGGCCCCAGGTTCTTAGTGCTTTTTAAGAGACAATAAATTAGGAAAAAGCTATATAAATATGATATAAATGAAATTTTATTTATTATCAAAATAAAGTTAAATATAAAAAACAACTTCCTCTTTTATTTCCTGCCTACAGTTAAAATGGTGTTGGTTTTAGGACGCGACACACATCAAAATATCTCAGTCAGAGCTCGTTGACCACACTTACCACAGCGTTATCAAAATTTTCTGAGGATAACATTGGAAAGTGGCAAATTGCTCATGCTAGCGTAAGACTGGGAGTATACATTGTCAATGCTGCATAATAATTAAGTAATTTAACTAGGATTAATTAACCAGCAAAAATGCTTAGTGACGCATCTGAATGGAATTTTATAAGTTATTTTTCAGATATTTGTTGCAATTGGGGGTCAGAATAAAAAATTGAGCGCAGTTTTTCAAATTACTTTATCTAGGTCAAACTTCAGAGCTCCCGCCAAGAACAAAGATGGCCAACCCTCATCGTTAAATCCATGCAGAGAAAATCAGGGGCAGATAATAGCATGTAAAAGGCTTTTGCATAGTGTAAAGCATGAACCGTTAGCCCTGGGATAAATTTTCTTTTGATTAAAATGAAATTCAAAGGCAGAAATGCACATTTAATTTAATTTTGCCTGAAATTTGCACTTCAGAAAAGCTTGACATAGAGTATAGAAGTTTTCTACCTATTTAATGTAACAAGAAACATATGTTTTGCCTCAAATTGTTATAATTTTTAATGACATGAATGAATTGTTAGGCCATTTGTATTTTCCAATATTGAAGTATCTCCGATATGTTGAGACAGAAAGTAGTTAATTTTTCCCCATATGCACATGCATACAAAGGACAAGGTTTTTAAGAATTAAGAATTTGGTTAAAAATGAAAAGAGGATAATATCTATTATTTTATATCAATTATATTGAATAATGTCTATATAAAGAAAATAGTTTAATTGCTTCAGTCACATGGCATTTACCCTGTTGTTTTGTTGAAAAGTTGAAATAATATAAGAAGTTATGAATTAATGAAAATGGTTATTAAACAGTATTTTTTGATTTTACAAGGGGGGATATTTTGCATGAAGTGGTAAGTTCTTAATGGGGCAATTTAAAAAAAAGTTTGGACGTTATTACATGAGGCCATTTTAAAAGAAGTGGGGCATTTTTTACCAGGGCGATTTGACGTTGGAGCATTTTGACTCAAATTCATTTACATCTATTTATTATTCTGCTTTATTCTAACACATTGTCTGTAATGTAAGTCAATTGAGGCCCATGAAATTTGAAAATTATCTTATCTGGCTGTTTATGCTCAATAAAATTTTTGATAGGGACAAACGAGAATATAATGTTCTTTCACAAGGAACGAAAAATTAGAATATTGCATTTTGATCAAGACACACGAAACCCAACATATAACAACCCTCTAGCACCAAAATAACCTTGTATAAAATTTTCCTAATGAAATCCAAATTGCATCATACTTCCTTTGTTTCATGAAATAACAAGTAAGTTTATTTCAGTCCTGTTTGCTTCCTGTATATGATAAATCACAAAAATATAACATGGAAATAGACAAAATTATATTCTTAATATAATAACTATAATTAAATATTCTTAAAAAAGAACTACACATTATATGATAACAGAAGGAATATATATTTGTAAATTACATTTTGTTTATTTTCAGGAAAACTAAAGGATCTTTAACATGTTAGTTAATTAACATTAGTAAAATGACAAGTGAAATTTCCCAGTCTAATGAATACCAAAGTTTCCGTAGCTCAGTTCCACAGAGAAAGGTATGCTCACAATAGAACTTACTAATGGTATTTTAAGAATTATTGTATAGCAACATAATATTTTCGGTAGAATGTAACCAAAAGCAAGCATGCTATATTCACCTGTATTTGCACACAGTGCAATATTGCCCCAAAAACATGACGCCATCATTGACAAAAATTTCTACACAATAAATGGGTTACTGCATGAATATTGTTCCTCTCATTATAATATTTGCACTCATAAGCGTGTGCAGAATAATATTCATCTTGGGACAGTATAAACCAATATTCATGCAATAACCCTATAATAATCTTAATTTTTATGCTAGCAAATATTTTCATAAAAAAAGGACTGGGAGGTTTAATGGTTTCTGAATACATATGTATAAACCAACAACAATTTTTTTATTGCAAAATAAAATTAATGCAGTAGTTTGAAATTTAGGACAAAAAGAATGTTCCCAGAGAAATTTATTAGTACATGTTATAAGTTGGTCACAGTCAACTAACAATTCTTTGCCAGGAATTGGATATAAAAGGGTTAAGATGAAAAATTATCTCAATATTGTATTGAGATGAAATTTCTATAAATATGTTCTGCTTCTACTTTTTGGATATACTGAGAAGACATAGAAGATGCTTTCAAAAAAGATATTGATACACAACATTTTTTTTTCATGATCGAAATCTTTTCAGTGTTGAAAATAGTGGTTCTTCAAGTTTAATTTTATGTTATGTAATTCTGTTTTGGTTAAAAGTCCTTTACAATAAGTTTTATAATACACCTGCATTTGTGAGAAAGGGAATTTAGTGAGATTGGGTTATCAGCCAGTATGGCTGATTTTTGTCAAGTTTAGTAAAATCATCAACTTTCTGGAATTAAAGGCAATTGTCTCAAAATTGTAACAGGTCAAACCAACTATCTATCAATACATTTGAAGAACATTGCCTGCTAGACAAGACACATTTACAATTCTAGGAAGCTGAATATAATGTTTAAGTGACATGTATACTTGGTTCTTGTATTTATGTATTAAAAGTAAATATATGTTTAATCTTTGTTTCATCTTCTTCTTTTTTACACCAGTTTGTTGTAGATGATGATGAAACTAAGGAATGGAAAGTTTATGATGCTGGTCCCCGGTCTGTAAAATGTCCATTAGTATGTTTTCCTCCTGCTAGCGGGACTGCAGATGTATTTTTCAGACAGATGTTAGGTTTGAGTGCAGTAGGTTATAGAGTTATATCTGTAAGTGACAAGTTATATCATTTTTTACTTATATAAATAAAATATGCTTTAGAATTTTCTTTGTTTAATTGGTGTTTAAACCTACTTCCAAACAATATTCCAGTTACTGGAAATTCAGAAATTATTGGGTGCATTTAATATTGCGAATGATGGATTTCTGACAAAAGAGCGAGTTTTATTATTGAAATGCCTTGTAATTTGTAGTCAAACACAACAAGAAGATATCAAAATGCAAGTTTTAATTATTTCAATTTTATGTCCTGTCACAATACATGTAATAATTTCTGAATTTACAGTATTTCTCACTTTTTGGTTTTATTGGGGGAGAAAGAGAATGCCAAAGAGAACCACTGAGCTTAAGCCAATAACTGACAAACCTTATTACATGCTTGAGAATCAAACACATACTTTAAGGTATTATAAAAAGTAAGCAAACTCACACCGTATAGGTTATAGGCTACAGTAGATCTATTAAGTTCTAATAAACTACCTGGACCCCTTAGCCACCTAGGGTCCTGTGTTATAGAACACAATATATCTAATAAAAAGAATGTGAAAAGAAAGTTATTTCAACCTAAAAGATTCATGCCATTAGATGAAATTAAGGACTGTTTTACCTAGGAAAAAGTCTTCAATGTCTTTTCTAAGCTAACCAGTAAAAATCTGCAAATTTCAGCTATGTAGAAGATAATTAATACAGATTACAGATTGATGTCTGTTTGTAACAATGATTTATCATAACATTTGCAGGTAGAATATCCAACATATTGGAAGATAGGAGAATTTTGTGAAGGGTTTAGAAAACTTATAGATCACTTACAGCTAGATAAAGTAAGTGTATGTTTCTGTAAATTAAATATTATCTCAAGTAGATAGGGAATAGGAAAGATATAGAGTAAGTATCAAGAAAACTGCACAAGCAAAAAAGTAACTGGAAGTTAAAATCCAGAGTTCTTCATGAGGCTCTCAACAAAAGGACGATGCCCCATTCTTGTGACAAGTTCTTAATTGATTATGCCCATTGATGACTCTGGTCTGGTGTCGCTACTGGAAAAATCTATCATTTGATGCATTTTTGATAATTGTTCCTAGTGGATTTTCCCAAACAAGCCACCTCACAAAAGAAAAACCTTCTAGTTCAGCAGCTACACCAAGTAGGAGTCGACGGGTTTACTTGATAAATATATATATGATGACAGGCCAAAAAAAGTAGAAAATGAAGCAAAAAATAGATGTTAATAGCTAGGTACTTGCTCAGTGAATTTTCCCAAAGGTCACCATGCTTCTCTGAATGACAAATTTCATCATGCCTTTCTCACTGAAAGTAATTCAATCTTGTACAACTATAAAGATTTGTTTGGTTCTACAGTGAAAATTGTCTAATCCCACAACTAACTTTTCTGACATCCTTTCACATCCAATCGAAATTTCTGGTCCCAAAATATTACCTGAAACATTCTTGTTAAAAAGGACTGTGTATTCCAACACCTTATAAGATTTTTGAGTTTCATTAAAAGTTAATTAAATGTGAGTAAATATTAATCTACAGGCTCAGCATATATGATTTTAAAAGTTTTATTGTTTTAAATCATGTAAATACAAGTAATGAAAAATTCAATAAACATATTTGATACCTAAAAAATTGGTAACTACAATTATATTTAAGGCACTGCACACTTAATTATAAAATATTACTACTCAAAACTGGAAACCTGAATAACCCGAAAGTCCTTTACTGTGTCGGATTGTATATCTTAAAATTGTAATGATAAAACAAGATGGTATGCTCTGAATAG
The DNA here is from genome assembly GCA_032357055.1 of Geukensia granosissima. Lineage (NCBI taxonomy): Eukaryota > Metazoa > Mollusca > Bivalvia > Mytilida > Mytilidae > Geukensia > Geukensia granosissima. The sequence goes on along the minus strand of JAULBM010018800.1, from coordinate 844 downwards.
ATAATATTTGTGTGAAGTAGAAGTGCTTTTGTAAATAATAGTGCTGCCAAAAGAAATTTATAAAGTTGTGACTACAATGTTGTAACTATTTCCTTTGCAAATAAGTTTTTTAATGGATCTGTGAGAATAAAAGGATAGGATTCTTTTTCAATTTAATAAGCCAATTTAGATTATATATCCTCTGTGTAACCAAAGCTCTGCAGTTGAAAGAATGCTCTAGAAGTAAATGTATTGAGGATAAAATTTGGTGGATGTTTAAGCATTATCCATGCATTTAAAGTTAACCTTACTAGTCTAATATATAAAAGGTTAGACACAATCAAACTGGACCAGTTGTGAAATTAAAAAAACACGAAGGTGTTTAATACATGTGTTATTCAAGAAAAGTGGAAGGAAAAGGGAGTCCTTTTTTCACATTTTTTTTACACAACAATTTTCAATACGGGTAGTCAAAAACAAGTATAAAAACGACAAAAAAATGGAGTATTGTTTATTAATCAATTTTATTTTTTGATTTATATTACTTAAGTTCTTTAAATTATTTTTCTTTAGGACATAAAATGAGTTCTGATTACACATATGTTCTGATTTTCCTATTTTTGGTCCATAGGGTGTTTGATGAAGATAAATCCAGAAAAGCTTTTTGCAGGCAGTTAAATTTGGTTTTGAATATTTGTATAATGTTGCGGTTTCACCCCTTAAACCTTATAATCTGAGTGGCAGCAAAGACTAAGAATAAGAAGCTCAACCACAAACATAATTTGCACGAGTCCTTTGATTTGGTATTTGGTTGAAATAATAATAAAGTCAGGATAAGTTTCAGAACTACTTTATGTAGTTACTA
>JAULBM010018789.1:0-11435 GCA_032357055.1 Geukensia granosissima | reverse complement strand
TGACGAAAATTGACGGACGTACGTACGTACAGGGGTAAAACTTAATGCCCCCGACACCTAAAGGCGGGGGCATAAAATTTATCTTTATTAAAATTGCCATCAGCATTTTCATGATCAATACAGTCAATTTCTCAAATGTTTTTTATTATTTTATTTTTACAGTCTATTATCAAAAAGATCTCCATAACTTTTCTATTTATCAATTTGCAAGAATTCTTTCAAAGACCAAAATCTATAACCAATCTAAGTAAGGCTAAAACATGATTGGACAAAAGATTTGTTACATACTGAAATATTTGGAGAGTTATTTACAAGACAAAAACTTGGTTATTTTAAAGATTTTTGTACATGGCCAACTGATAAATCATGGTCTGAAATAAAAATTATTCCCATAAATTACAATCTTCTTTTATAATCAGATCAGAAAATACACCACAAAGTTCAATCTCCGAAAGCGGAGTCTCCTAGCCATAAATTACAATCTTCTTTTATAATCAGCTCAGAAAATACACCACAAAGTTCAACTCCGAATCTCTGAGTCTCCTAGCTTCCAATTACACCTCCAGTAGTCGACTCTGCCATTGGTGGTTAGGCCATTTTGTGAGCTTCCTCTCATGGCGGCCAAAACCATAAATACCTGATTGTGAAGCAATCATTTCTTGACATCACAATCCAGGCAAACAATGTCAGAACATCAATGGCAGAGATGTAAATGTAAGAAAGAAGTACTATATCCTCTGTTTCGGAGAATGAACCAAGTTTGTAAAAGCCATGATAACTTACAATCTTTTTTTTACTAAAATGATGACTTATATAAAATTCACAAAACTGAGTTTATTAAAATCATTATTAAGTTCTGTTATATACATGGAAGGTATGTAACATTTCATGACTTTTTTCCATATATGGTAGCATAAATCCTGATAAACAACACTTCAAACTTGATAAAAGCAATACACCATGTGTTTGTGTATTGCTTTCCTCAATACTGAGTCCTATTCAAAAACTTGTTATGATGAAGTGTTCATTCAATGTACTGATGAAGTATCCATTAAACATACCATATTATTGATAAATCAGCTCAAAATACAATCTCTGCATTCATATACCCTTATATTTATAACCTTTAAGTAACATAATTTATTTTTATAACCATCAATACATGCACTTCTATTGTGTAAATGAACAACTCTTCATAAATCATAAAAGACTTATGTACACATGAAACAGTGGTAGAAGTCACAGAAACCTTAAATAAACAAACACTAAAACCTTAAATAAACAAACACTAAAAAAAGTTGAATTTTCATGAATAAAACATGCAATGTATTTCAGTTTTTTTCGTTTGTTTGAATGCCACATTCAATAATATTTTGGTCATATTATGGCAGTCAGTTTTATTGATAGAAGAAGCCAGAGTTACTAGAAGGAACCACCTACCTTCGGCAGGTAACCGACAAACCTTATCACATGCAATGCAAGTGAAACGCAACCTTTTTTTGTGTTGTACAAAGTCAGTCATGAACTCATGCTGTATAGGTGTCTTCATGAATGAAACATAAATACAATACATGGGACAAAGTCTCGAACAAAAGAAAAAAATGAAATACAACAGAAAACAGCAAATCCTAAAAACAACATGGACCAAATAACTAAAAAGAACTAAGATAAACCTGGGATATTTCATTATTATGCCTACCTCAATAAAGAAACCTGAAATCTAATTTGGGACAAATTATTGCTGGTGTCTGTAATATATAATGGAATATAATTAATGAAAAATATTTTATTAATTAATAAAGAAAATTTAATTCCTTTTGGTGAACCTTATGGTCCCTGAAAATTAAATTATAAGTGTCAATAGACAAAAATTTCCCTTTAATATTTTTGGGCAATTTAATTATAAAATACCATATTCCCCATTTTAAACCCCCCTTTATCCTAATGTTGATTGAAATCTAAACATTTCAATCAAAATTGAAAGGTCAAAAAACAGAAAATTCTTTGAGAAAAGGACAATTTTTATCAGGAAGGGAAGGGAACTAGAGTATTGATTTTAGGCAATTTTTAACTAAAGAACCAAAAAATTCTTCAAACCAGACTCTAAAGATCTCAGATTTTGCCAATTCTTATCAGTGCTCCATAGTTTAATTTTTTTAAGTGCCCTAGGTGCTAAATATGAATAATATGGAAGATATTTTGCTTTACTGTCAAAATAAACATTGATGAATTGGAAAAAACACTTTCACCAATGGTCAGAATCTGACGTCCTGTCAATTTATCGGTTATCCATTCCTGCAAACCTGTGAACGTGATTTAGAGATAGAGTCATAACCCAAGAATCCACAACATTTTCAGACATTTCAGACCTTGTTAACTATGGTACCTCTAATAATAAAATCTGTTATTAAAATCAGGACATTCTTAAGTAATCTGTTAAGAAAGACACATTATAAAATACCAGCTTCGATCAAGAAAAGTGAAAAAAAATACACATCAAAGGTAATATTTAGTCTAAAATTTTGCATGATAGTGATTGTTGTGTCGGGACCTAATATTTGGACATGGATGCTATTGGGTGTAAAAGCATTTGGGAAGGGGGGGATGGGTGCTTGTGTGACCCATCCATTGGGGGTCACTTTGTAACCAGGGCTATCACTGATACTTTGTAAAAAATTCTATCCTGGACTTATATCAAAAACTGTATTATTGGATAGAGACACCTAAGAATCTATACTGCAAATTAACCTTGTACATTTCTATTTCAATAATGTGTTTTCTTCAAAGATATTGACCATTAAACACATAATTCAGTCATTAAAAAAAGAACTCTTACTTAGTGCAAAGCAATTTTATAAGCCAATTTTATCAAAGGAAATTCATTATGGCCAGTATATTGTATGATTTAGTAGTTTACAAATGAAGACTCTTATAGGCCATTAATGTTTTGCACTGACTCTACCAAAAATATTTTAAAACCAGGATCACATGGGTCAGAAGGTCGAAATAAATCAGGTCAACCTGAAAATTGGTTAACCAACCAAATCGGTAATCAAAACAGACACAATTTTTTCCAGACCCAATTTCTAAGTAGAGAATAAAGGAAGGTATTGTGTTGGTAAACAGATACTAAAATTTAAAAACTCATAATTTTGTTCAAAAAGCACAAAAAAATTTCCAGAATTTCTAAGGCTTAATCAATGAAATTCAATATGATATGCAAATGAGGTCCATTAAAGACAAACAATTCAAACAAAGGGAAATTGAAAAGTGATCTTGCAAAACAAGTGGCTGCTACACAGAGGTGACCATTTAAACAAGTTAGGACTAACAGAAGAGGGATACAATTTATCAGAAGCTGATTATACTGTAGAAAAGTGACCTTACAAAACAATTGGCTGCTTTACAGAGTTGACCATTTAATCAAGTTTGGATTAAGCATATAAAAGTGACCTTACAAAACAAGTGGCTGCTTTACAGAGGTGACCATTTCAGCATAGAAAAGTGACCTTACAAAACAAGTGGCTGCTTTACAGAGGTGACCATTTAAGCAAGTTTGGACTAACAGAAGAGGGATGTCAATTAACAGAAGCTGAATATACTGTAGCAATTTATCTACAATACCGACATCAACATAAGATCTTGCATGAACACAAAATCTTAAGTTGACAATGTATTTTGCCCACCAACGACTCCCGTTTGATGTCGCTACTGCACTATCTTTGTGACATCAGATTTTCTGGGAAAAACTATCACTTGATGCATGCATGTTTTAGAGTTGTTCCTAGTGCACGGATTTTCCCAAACAAGCAATATCACAAAACGAAAACACAAAGTGGCAAGTCACTGGCTGGCATTATCCATTGCAGAATACAGTCAAACCTGCTGATGTGGTCACCTTGATTAAGCAATAACCTGGTTTTAACAGTCACATTTTAATTTCCCATTGCTGAATACTTCAGTTAAATAGAACCTTGAATAAACAGCCACCTGTCTTAAGCAGCCAATTTCACATTATCCCCTTGGTGACCTCTAAATGCAGGTTTGACTGTAGAATATCATTGTATTATACATGTATGTCTCTGGAGTATTGTATTACATGTCTCTGGTGATATTTGAAAGAAAGAATATGGAAAATAGTCAGAAAGACAAGTTAACTGCTGTGAAGCACTTTTCTGGATTTACCTTCAACAGACACACTAGGGAACAAATTTCAGAAGAATTTTTAGTTATAAAGATAACAATAGTTGAATTTTATAAATAAGTTTTGGAAAAAGCCTTCTGGGAGAGTATGTCTGACGATAGAGAGAATGATTCAGAGTTATGAGAAATGCGAGGCTTTACAGTTTCTGTAAGCTGTGAGGGCGATGAGCAAAAAACTCACATGGCCTTTTAGGCCAGATGAGCTAAAACACAACCATTTTTTAATAAATAAGTAACTTTAATGAAATAAATTGCTATTTACAGTTTTTTTTAATTAACGAACTGCTTAAAAATTTCATACACAAATACAAACAAAAAAAATCCTCAGTTTTTTCATTAAATAATATCAGTGCAATATGGATATTGGTTTGATGATTTCTGCTAAGGTTTGTGGTCTTGCTGGTTAAGGGCTCAAAAATAAAAATAATAATTTTAATTGCACACTGGTTTTTAAAAATTGGTACACAAAAACAAAGGTAATTAGTTTTTTGGGGTGGTGGAGGGGGAGTGAAAATGGTCAACTGAATTTAAAGTATTTGCCATCAAAATCAAACGAATCTTATATGATTTTGTTCTAAAAACTCTTTAACTTAAAAAAAATTTGAAATCATTTTGTTCATTTCACATGACAAATTACAAATGAAACAGAAAAAAAAGAAACCCCTATTTGTGATCTTGTACAACTTTTACAAATTTCTATTTAAATAAAATTTTACATCATTGTGTCTTGTGTCCCTATCTACTAAGTTTTAACACTTTGTAAATTAAAACACTTGTGATACTTCAAAGAAGAAAAATTGTGGAAAAAAATCATTATAAAATGAAAAGAAACAACAGAATAATTATTTCAAACAAAAATTGTGAAAAAACTATTGACTTAATAATTTTGTTTAAATCCTAACAACTTATAAATTTCTAATGTACTGTGCATTATGTAATATGGGAAATCCCCTATAATAGGGGAACCCCATGGTATAGTGCAAAAAATATTTATTGTTTTCTTCCCAGACACATGTCAATGTCTCTCTTCAACTTTAATGGTATGAAGAAAGGATGAAAAATATATTCCATCCAAGGTGCAATGAACACAACAGTCATCACATATATTCCGAAAGACTAAAATGAGATATTCCAGAAAATTTATCTATATTTCTACATGTAAATAAAAAAAATGTTATATATCTTCTACTGTACAAGTATATTTAACAATATTTATATACAGCATATCAATTGTATGTACAAACAATTATTTTGATTCGAATCTCACAACATTTTGCAAATGATTCGTGAGACTGCAAAGATGAGAAACTTGTCAAGAATTTTGGTGTTTAGAATATACATTACAATACATTTGAAAAAGTGCATCCCAAGCCTTCTTTACACTTACACAGCATTTTGACAATTATCCCTTCACTCTTTAATATTGGAACCATATGTGATTTGTACAGCACTGTACTGTTCTTAAAAGTTTGGGATTGAAAATTATATAATACTTGAATACAATATTAGGCTGCAGTAATTAAATTCTACCTTTAATGTCAACCCTTAGAGACAAAACCTATGAGGGAGGGAGGAAAATGAAAAAAAAATTTTAAACACATTTTTATGGTGATAGTAATATAATTTTATAAATATGTTTTTATTTTTTGTTAATTTTACAAAACCGTGTGGCTGACGTTACACATAGAATTTATTTACTGCAGCCTTACAGCCAATATTATTTACTGAAAAAATTTCTTTGGACTCTGATGTAAACTATTGAATTTAAATAATATAATCTGAAAATTTAAAATTTTTATTCATGAACAACTGGTAGAGGTACAAAAATCAAGGTTTGGAATGCAAGTTCTCACAGGCTATCCTGAGGCTATGTGTCCAATATTTCTTTAATGACGAGCATATAATATGAATGGGAGTAATACATTTAGTGACAATTTTCTCATCTCTGCAGATAAAGTTTGCATATATTTCTGTATAAAAACTTAACAACAATAAACACATTTATGATGTGCTAACAAGGAAAAGTCACATGACTCATTAGTTTTGTGTATACTGCAAAAAAAAAAAAAAAAATCAAATGACTTAATAATTTGGTGTATTCCGCTAAAAAAAAGAATTCATGGGTTTTGTTTTACAAGTGATGGTTAGATATAACTGAAAAATTGGTATGCAAAATTGGTAAAATTTGAAAGAAAAACATTTTTTCTTTAAAGCTAAATCATAAATACTGATTTTGACAAGTGCTCAAAATGTAGGTGCATTTATTTCTTTTTAAAATTTTAAAATATCAATACATTACAATTAGATTTTTCATAGAAACTGAGAAGGCACACAAATGCACCCAATAAAACACAGTAGAAACTGTCTTGAGAGACCACCCTTGGAGCTAAAAAGGGGTGGTTTTTTAATGTTTGTGTAATATAAATTATATAGATTGCAAATCTTCCAGTCACCTTGAAAAACATGTTGGTTTTTTACTGTAGTTTGTGTAATCACCAAACTTAATCAGTTAACTTCATGGCTCAAAAATGATTTTTATTAAAACAATTTAAATCTTGAAATATATTTTTCTATTCGTAATACCACATTTCAACTTCCCAAAGAGTAATACAAGGTGATGAGCTATAATTAGGAAGTCCCAGTTAGGGTTAGAATACAAGAGATGTGAGGCTTGCCCTGTTTTTTCTTCAAATTTTTGTTCAAGGCTAAATTAATAGTCTATATTTATACAACAACCTCAAGTTGTTTTTGTTTCAGTGCACCGACACTGTTTTAATAATCACAGCAGAAACATACCAGGATGTTGGCAAAAACCTGATGTTCACTTAATATTTGAAAAATTGATGTCAAATTCTGATAAAGTTGTCTTTATTTTGAATAAATCTTTATGTATGATAAATATGCTAGTTGCAGGATATATGCAAATCTAATATATCATTTTCCTATCTATTAGATGTGAAAAAATGTATTCATTTTGTATAAAAAAAACCAATTGCAGACATATCTTTCTTTCTTCAGTGCTTAACTTTCCCTTGAATTGCCATGGAGTTATTTCCCTTTGTACCCATCTATACCTTTTCTTCAAAACATCCCATAATCTGGCTTTTTATTTTTATTCTACATTTTTTTGTAATTTAACCAAATAATAGCTTCAATATTTAAGAAATAAGTTAAAAATTCATAGAAAATGAATTGGCCAGTCAATAAAATTTAAGCAGACAAAAGTGAATGTTGAGAAATTAATCAATAGTGGCCTGAATTAACAATCAAACACCCTAATTAGAAAGAGGAAACTTCAACTATGTGAATAACAATGCCCTATAATATAATAACTCAAACAGTTAATTTGGTTGATTGAATACCAATATTTCAGTAACTATGCGATATAATCATATTTGATTAAACTAATACTAATATTTATGAGAAATATAAATGCTTTTTATAATAAATATATTGTAAATATAAACTTGTGCCATGGTAGAATAACCAGTTGAGAGAGATTTTTTACTTCCATTGAAAGAAATTTAATGCCCAAATGCAGCAAGACTCATCACAGTTTTAATGTTCAATACACAAAGTGATGTAAACAAATCACATGACTTTTAAGTACTTCCAGGTTAAAGTTCACAAGGTAAACAGATATGAATCACAGAGCTGGTGAGATCTTTGGGTTCAGCAGACAAGTTTTGTTTCAAATTAACATGGCAGATCACATTTTTGTCCATATGATTAACAAAATACAAATATTCAGCAGGGAAACAGATTATTTCCCTTCGGGTTTATTTTTGATCTTCAAATCAGCCTGAGAGTCGTTTATTTTACAATCGTTTTGTTGTTCACTAGAATCGTTAAAATTATTGTTATTAGATTTATTTTTCTCCATAGCTTCATTCTTTTTTCTTTCTTCCGCATCTGAAACAATATATGAGAAGATATAAAATTGTACTTTTTACAAAAAGCTTTTCTTTTCACATTAGAAACTGTTTCCTAAAATCAATTGTTTTAAGACTACAAAATTCTGAATGATGCTACTATTGGGTCCAGAATATCAAAATTATATTTGCTCAATGTTACAACACCAGCAAAAGACAAGATGTTATTGGTCAGAATAACCTCGATTTTGGAAAAGTTGTTCCCCTTTGAGGTAAGTACCTCATGTCGACATAAGAATGAGCAAAGAGGAAACCCTGACTTTTCAAAATACTTAATCATAAAGCATTTGTTTTCTAGGACTGCTACAAGTAGTAAAGCTATTTAAACTCCACATCCTCTTTCATAAAAACTAAAAATGAAGCTAACACTATTTGTCTATGCTAGAAATTGATTAAAAGCAACGATTTCCAGGGAAACTTTTCATAATACTTTCGAGAAGCCAGGAACCATTTTGTTAATTTTAATTTTAAAAGAAGAAAAGAATTTCAGGAAATGGGATTTCAAAAAGGATCGACTATTGTAAGACCTTAAGTTAGACAATCTGCAAGACAGTTATGTCATACCTTTGGCTGCCCGCTCCTTCCATAACTTTTTGTTTTTTACCAGATGATCGTTCCATGGTTTTGCAAAGTCAAACTTTCCATCTAAAAAAACAAGACATTCTGTGAGAAAAACATCCTATATGCATAGTTTCACTAATATCCATTGAACAGTTTAAGAGATGTATTTTGCGAGATACAGTTTACATCTTTCCATCATTATAATTTGTAAAATTCCCAAATTGTTATATTTATATTTGACCTATTGGCGTTTATTACGTATGGGATTTGTATGCAGGTCAGATTATTTTTTTCATGTATAGTTAATGTATGAAAATTTTTTTTTAACTCCAGATCCTGGCCAGAAATTTTACTTCTAAAAAAATCCCAGCCCCATCCCCCCACCCACCTAGAAAATCAAATGGAAAAATTGACTGGTATACCTATTTCCTAGTGTGTCTAATTGATGTAAAACTGCTTAACATGCTATTGAATTTGACTTTTAAAATAAACAAATCTAAGATGCAGATCGTGTGTTTATGCCAAATATTCCTTTTTCTTTCCTTTAAAAATATATTGGTGACTCACCTGTTGAAGTAGATGAGTTGTAATTGTTTTTGCGTAACCCAATCAGATTATCTGTTATTTTACAAAATTTCTATAATTTCTTGTTTCCCATGTGCACTTTAGCTGTTTTTGTAAACACCGTGATCAGATGTCATAATAATGCATATGTGTTCATGAGGGAAATTATGATGTCAAATAGAGTTTTTCTGCTATGAAATGTTTTCTAATGTATACAGTGGGTTTTTATTTAGATGTTTATAATCAGAAGAATTAGCTTGCAACAAGGGCTGGAATAAAAATCTTGAATTTTCAGATCTGTCAACAAAAGAAGTTAAAAATTATTATCAAGTTCAGATCCTAATTAATTATTACTAAATACCTGGTCCTGACAAGGATCGTGGATTAGAAGACCGGGACCCAGAAGAATGTAAACTGGTTGTGCTCGTGCTTTTCTCTTTCTTCACTTCATACGCCTGATCTTCCACGATCGACTGTTGTGACCCACCTCTCTGTTCTTTCAACAGGTTAGCGACAATCTTTTCTAGCATGTCAGACATCAACAGGAAACTGGGGTCGACAATGAAGTCAATAAAACCTGCAATTTTCATTGAATACACACCTTCAAAAAATCTTTGTTAACTGTCTCGGAACTCTTTTCAGCAATGCATAACATTTTAATAATGAAGAAATCAGTTTATAAAATAACTAGGAAAAAAATTTAACAAAGCTTAAATATGTGAATTTTTAAGTTAGGAGAATGGGTCCAGGGCAGTGCCCTGTTAGATGCCTAGTGATTATTCTTGCATCATTCCCTCAGAGAGGTCCAGGTTCAAAGTAAGTCCGAATTGTGACATGGTTTGTCAGGTCTTGCAAAAGAAAAATTCTGACATGGTGTGTCAAGTCTTGCAAAAGACACCAACTAACTATATTACCTATCTGAGATTCAGCCACTAGAACACTGTTTCTATCACACAATGGAGAAAATGGAAGGCCTAATTCTTTCTCTCGGTCTCCTTGTCGGAAAAACTCCTCTAACAGCTGATTGGTCCATTTATAGTGCAAGTCCCATTCTTTGGCAGGGTGGCCTATATCTGCACAGTGTAGCACCATAGATAAAGCTTTAGACTTATCAATACTGAAAAGAAAACAAAATCTGAAAATTAGAAGGGGCAGTAACTCTGTCAGACGTGATTTGCAGATGTGATGTATTATTTGTTTATATCAAGGCTTACCCTCGAAACAAACCATGGCTCAATTTTTCGACTTATTTAATCAAGAGTTTAATATCATTCCAGGATAAATCTGGTTGATTTGAGCATAATCGCAAGTTAAAATTTCATCATCAGTTAAGTGTTGTAATATTGGGCCCACGTGTAAAAAAATATTGTACTTTTTTAGATAGTGTAAAAACTTAAACTGGCAGACATTCGACATAAAATGAAGTCAGCAACAAAACAATGAATATTTGAAATAGAAGGAGGAATTTGTAATACCAAATCTATTACTGAAAATCCACAATGTTAGAGTAATGAATTGTGTGAAAGGAATGACTGATTAACACTTTGGTCCATGAATTAATTTTCAAAAAATCTTAGTTTTTGATACTTTGCAAACTTATTCAAATTATATGCAAATGAGTTGCCGTGAGGAAATGATTTTCCTACAGTAGCTATATGAAACAGTAAGGAAGAAGGGGGTGGGATGCTGGGTGATCCAACCTTTGATCACAGCCGCAAAAATGGTTATTTTGACGATTTTTAGGACATTCTGGTTGCCATGGAAACCTGTAGCAAAGACCCATGGACCTCTGACAGTGGCTTCTTCTACAATGGACCTCAGTGGTCCCATTTATGGTGTATGAAAGTGCAGCAGAGGTATAACTGTCCTCTCAGCTTGGGGTAAAGAAGCTCCCTGAGGCCAAAATTGGCATTTTTGGCGATTTTTGACTTCAAAGGGGTAGCAAAATTCCAAAAAAATTTTAAAAATATTTCATGTGGTTTGACATGTGCATCGACCATGGGTGTTGTGACAAAACAAAAAATAAAAGGATTGTGACCATAACTGTAGGCCCCAGCCAAAAATGCCATTTTTCGGACTTTTTGACATTTTGGGGTACATTTGATAGGCGTGTGAGCAGCAACTTGAAAATACTTATCTTAATTCTAATTGGTAAAAAATCTTTCAGCCACAATA
>JAULBM010018778.1:0-11435 GCA_032357055.1 Geukensia granosissima | reverse complement strand
TACCAAGACACATTATTCTTACTCCTAAATGCTGCATACTTATCAGAGAAGCAGCAAATACCAATTTAAATGTCTCTGGTTTGACCCAGCCGGGGATCGATCCCACAAGCTTCTGCACTTGAGGCAAGCACGCTAACCATTATACTACTGCGGCGGTCAAGGATAAAAATGAAGGAATGAATAAATTTACATCATTCCTGTCTCTGCTGTGACTTTAAGTCTCAGAAGCAAGACATAAGGGTTACTTAGCCGCTGCAGCTGCGGCATCAGCGTAATCTTTTTTATAAGCTTTATATCCCTGAAACTGTTTGACCCAGGTTAACCAAATATGGTATGTAAATAGTTCATGATATGAACTTGCCGACAAGTTATACCCAGGGTTGCCACTCTTTTTAACTCTTGAAATTCAAGGTTTTTTTCAAGGGTTTTTCAAGGATTTTAACTGGTTTTTTGAGGATATATACAAATGAGAAGTTGCCAACAAAACCAAGATTTATTATGATCTGCATGAATAATTCATGTAAATACAATTGTACCAAATTGGGTGTTGTTCTTTTTTTAATCTGTTCCTTAATTTTATGTACAATGTACTGTTCTACTTATCCCATTGCAAGCAATATTGCAGTCTGTCCCCAGATGTGGATGTTTCTGAGCACCTTCTCTATTTCCTTCCATTTATCTACAGTCAATACATCACATTAACCAGAGGCTCCACTGAGCCTGTAAAACTTCACCTTTGCAAACTGAAATTTTTTCATTAAACTTTGTCTGGTTTAGGACATTCTTGCTCACAAACATGTGCATGTAATTGTCAAAGCCGATCTGTCTAACATTTCTATCAAGTTTGATTGAAATATTATATACAGTGGTTTCAGAAACATAAGAAAATGTAAAATTTCCATATAGTTTAATGTTAAACTTGTCATTTGAAATTTCCAGTCAAACTAATGACTGCTTTAACATGTTTCAAAGTTCTGCATTTTGAAAAAGTCTATATTGATATTAATCAGCGGTGATGCATTAAAAAAATGATTTGCTTTGAACATTTCAAAGACCCAAACTGGCAAAGGTCAGATCATCACTTATTTCTTGCCCCAAAAATGTTCATAAAATACCATAGTATTGTTACTTGGGGACAAACTTTTGTGGGACGAAACAATACTCTTGTAAGGGAGCTAACTGAAGTTTAATTCAACTTCTGCAATTTTTGGTTCAAGAGTCTTTCCCTGTTTTTTTCTATTTTTTCTGTTTTCCCTGACTGAGAAGACCTTTGATTGAATTCCTGGCCTTTTCCTCTTCCTGGCTGCATGGCAACCCTGCATACCTTATCTGACCTTGACAACTAAATTTCAGGGTTCAATTTGTAAAAAACATTTGAAAAACTACAACAATTTTTTACATTCAAGTCCTTTCTAAACCCTTCTTATACCTAAACCCACCATATTTGGTCTGCAGTTTTGGTGAGTACTTGCCAGTTTGCTATATGTTATCTGACTTTGACCTCATTTTTATGGTTGAGTGACTTTTCAAAATTTTTACACTTAAGGCCATTTCTCAACAACTGTCATACCTAGCCTCTTTATCATTATTCTGTAGTTAGATCTTGGTATGTACTTTTCAGTCTTTTATAACCCATTAGATCATGACCTCATATCATGGAAGATTCACTTTTGTACCTAGACCAACATTATTTGGTGTGTAGTTTGATCGTGGTGAGTTTTTGCCAATCTCTATATGTAATCTGACCTTGACCTCATTTTCATGGATGAGTGACTTTGTATTTTTTTGCCACATTTTGCAACAACTGTTAAACTTTGACACCCCATATTTGGTCTGTAGTTAGACCTTGATGGGTAATTGCCAGTCTTTTATATGTTATTTGACCTTGACCTCAATTCAACAGTCAAGTCATTTTTTGTTTGCCGTCAGTCTAAATTTGTTAGACAGCTATTCCATTTTGCAGGTGAGACATTTCTGTGTCACACTTGTATTTAGCCAATCTACCTATGTGATCACTGACCTTTCTCTTATTAATTCAAATAAAATCATACTACATGTTATTATTGGTTTCCTTTCCCTAAATATGGCAAGTAAGGCCTGAAGTTAAACTGCTATTTAGCCTTTCTTAAACAGTCAATTGCACAATTAACAACCCTTTTACCATTTAGGCGGGTTAAGAACAAAACTTTACGACAAGAGAGATGACTCTGATTTTCCTATTGAAAACTTTCAGTTCATGTCTAGCAAAATCCAAGCTGCCCATGCACTGACTAAAGTTCCACTGGTATTATACATTTATCAGTGTCTCAATGGTTTAGTTTCTGTGGTTAAATTCTTATTTTACTTTGCATCAATCAATGTCAAATACAATGCTTTTAGAGCCAACACTTTGCTCTTGTATATGTCAACATGTAACTATGTTAGAATTGTTTCAAAAACCATCACTTTGCAGCTGTCAATTTCAACTGTCCACCTTAGTTACAATGCTGTTTATTGCCATGACTTTGCATTTGTCAAAGTCAACTGATTACTATGGTTACAATACCTTAAAACCATCAATTTGCATTTGCCAAAGTCAACTAGTTACTATGGTTACAATACTTTTATAACAATCACTTTGCATTTGTCAATGTCAATTGGTAATTATGGTTAGAATTCTTTTACAGCCATCACTTTGCATTTGTCAGTGACAACTTGTTAATATGGTTACAATGCAAATTTAGCCATCACTTTCATTTCTAAATGTCAAATGGTTACTATAGTTAAAATGCTCTATATAGTCATCACTTTGCACTTGTTAATGTCAATTGGTTATAATGGTTACAATGCTTCTATAACTATTACTTTGCATTTTTCAATGTCAACTGGTTTCTATGGTTAAAATTCTTTTATAGCCATCACTTTGCATTTGTCAATATCGACTGATTACTATGGTTACAATGTCTTTAAAACCATCACTTTGCATTAATTTTGTCAATGTCAACTGGTTATTTGGATATGATGCTGTTTAAAGCCATCACTTTGCATTTGTCAATGTCAACTGGTTACTTTGGTTACAATGCTGTGTATAGCCATCACTTTACATTTGTCAATATCGACTGGTTACTAGGGTTACAATGCCTTTAAAGCCATCACTTTGCATTTGTCAATGTCAACTGGTTACTATGATGAAGATGCTGTTTAAAGCCATCACTTTGCATTTGTCAATGTCAACTGGTTACTATGGTTACAATGCTTTTAAAACTATCACTTTGCATTTGTCAATGTCAACTGGTTACTATGGTTACAATGCTGTTTAAAGCCATCATTTTGCATTTGTCAATACCGACTGGTTACACGGTTACAAATCATAATGCCATTAAAGCCATCACTTTGCATTTGTCAATGTCAAGTGGTTACTATGGTTACAATGGTGTTTAAAGCCATCACTTTGCATTTGTCAATGTCAAATGGTTACTATGGTTACAATGCTTTTATAACTATCACTTTGCATTTGTCAATGTCAACTGGTTACTATGGTAACAATGCTGTTTAAAACCATCACTTTGCATTCGTCCAAGTCAACTGGTTACTATGGTTACAATGCTGTTAAAAGCCATCACTTTGCATGTCAAAGTCAACTGGCTACTATGGTTAACATGCTGTTTATAGCCATCACTTTGTATTTGTCAATGTCAACTGGTAACTATGGTTACAATGATTTTATAGCCATATCTTTGCATTTGTCAATGTCAACTGGTTACTATGGTTAAAATGCTTTTATAACTATCACTTTGCATTTGTCAATGAAAACTGGTTACTATGGTTAAGATTCTTTAATATCCATCACTTTAAATGTCAATATCGACTGGTTACTAGCGTTACAATGCCTTTAAAGCCATCATTTTGCATTGTCAATGTCAACTGGTTACTATTGTTAAAATGTTTTTATAGCCATCACTTTGTATTTGTCAATGTCAACTGGTTACTATAGTTACAATGTTTTGATAGCCATCACTTTGCATTTGTCAATGGCAAATGGTTACTATGGTTAAGATGAGGTTTACAGCCATCACTTTGCATTTGTTATTGTCAACTGGTTACTATGGTTACAATGCTTTCATAACTATCACTTTGCATTTGTCAATGTCAACTGGCTACTTTGGTTTAAATTCTTTTATAGCCATCACTTTGCATTTGTCAATATAGACTGGTTACTAGAGTTACAATGCCTGTAAATTTGTCAATGTCAACTGGTTATTATGGTTAAAATGCTGTTTAAAGCCATCACTTTGCATTTGTCAATGTCAACTGGTTACTATGGTTACAATGCTGTTTATAGTCATCACTTTGCAATTGTCAATATTGACTGGTTACTATGGTTACAATGCTGTTCAAAGCCATCACTTTGCATTTGTCAGTCAACTGGCTACTATGGTTAACATGCTGTTTATAGCCATCACTTTGCATTTGTCAATGTCAACTGGTAACTATGGTTTCAATGATTTTATAGCCATTTCTTGGCATTGTCAATGTCAACTGGTTACTATGGTTAAAATGCTTTTATAACTATCACTTTGCATTTGTCAATGATAACTGGTTACTACGGTTAAGATTCTTTTATAGCCATCACTTTGCATTTGTCAATATCGACTGGTTACTAGAGTTACAATGCCTTTAAAGCAACCATTTTGCATTTGTCAATGTCAACTGGTTACTATAGTTACAATGTTTTGATATCCATCACTTTGCATTTGTCAATGGCAAATGGTTACTATGGTTAAGATGCGATTTATTGCCATCACTTTGCATTTGTTATTGTCAACTGGTTACTATGGTTACAATGCTTTTATAACTATCACTTTGCATTTGTCAATGTCAACTGGCTACTATGGTTAAAATTCTTTTATAGTCATCACTTTGCATTTGTCAATATCGACTTGTTACTAGAATTACAATGCCTGTAAATTTGTCAATGTCAACTGGTTATTATGGTTAAAATGCTTTTATAGCCATCACTTTGCATTTGTCAATGTCAAAAGGTTACTATGGTTAACATGCTCTTTATAGCCATCACTTTGCATTTGTCAATGTCAACTGGTTACTATGGTTACAAAGCCATCACTTTGCTTTTGTCAATAACAACTGGTTTCATTGATTTATATGCCAGACAAATGGGAAAGTCGACAGACACAGCAGTTAGAGAACATGAACAAGAGGTATAAACATATAAAACTAAAAACACAAATTAATGAACTATGGGGACCCCCAAAAAACAAACTCTTTCTATGAAGAATCACGAAGACTGAATGGAACAAATATTGCTAAAAAGTCTTCCAGGTTTAAACAGGTTCTTCTTAATGGTTAATGGTCAGCTCTCTACCTATCCTGTATGCCTCTGATTCACCACACATATACATGAGTTTAAAATCACTTTGACCTTGAGAAAACTTCACCTCCAATTGTCCACCTTGAACTTGAGAAAACTTCACCTCCAATTGTCCACCTTGACCTTGACAAAACTTTACCTCCAATTGTCCATATTGTCCCTGACAAAAATTTACCTCCAATTGTCCACCTTGACCTTGACAAAACTTTACCTCTAATTGTCCACCTTGACCTTGACAAAACTTTACCACTAATTGTCCACCTTGTCCCTGACAAAACTTTACCTCCAATAGTCCACCTTGTCCTTGATAAAACTTAACCACCCATTGTCCAACTTGACCTTGACAAAACTTGACCTCCAATGTTCAGACTTGTCCTTGACATACTTTCACTTCCAATTGTCAAACTTGACCTTGATCTTTACCTCCAATTGTCTGCCCTGACCTTGACAAAACTTTACCATAATGTTCTGACTTGTCCTTGACAAAACTATACTTCCAATTGTCAAACTTGACCTTGACAAAACTTTTCCTCCAATTGTCCACCTTGTCCTTGACAAAACTTTACCTCTAATTGTCAAACTTGTCTTTGACAAAACTTTACCTCCAATTGTCAACTTTGCCCTTAAGAAACTTTACTTCCAATTGTCCTCCTTGACCTTGACACAACTTCACTTCCTATTTTCCACCTTGTGCATTACAAAACTTTACCTGCAATTATCCACCTTGTGCTTTACAAAAATTTACTTCCAATCATCCACTTTGTCCTTGATAAAACTTTACCTCCAATAACAAGACATTGACAAAACTTTTCCTCCAATTGTCCACATTGTCCTTGACAAAACTTTACCTCCAATTGTCCACCTTGTGCTTTACAAAACTTTACTTACAAATCGTACACCTTGACCTCGATCTTTACCTCCAATTGTCAAACTAGACCTTGACAAACTTTACCTCCAATTGTCCTCTATCATGCAAATAATTGAGGACAAAAGTTTTTTTGATTTTCAATTGAGAATCTGGTAAGTAAAACCCTACTTACGTGTTATATCACTTCTTATGCCTACTCTTTGTCACTACTCTCACAATTTACAATCAATCCTACCATTTATCCTTAACAATTGATTGTTACCATTAGTTATCATGCCCATCTACAATCTAGTTCTTATCCCATTCTGTTCCCCTCATAATCTTTATGACTACAACTAACCAATATAGGGATAAGATAAAGATAAGAAGTCAGGTGAATGGATAGGGATTAGATTTGTTATTAAGCATTAGGTTTCAGGGGTACAAAACAAGCTGTAGTAAGAGTTAGGTTAAACAGTATAAAGGTTTGTGATCCAGTGGTGAGGGTACAGGTAAATTGTGATTTGTACGGTTTGGGTGAGGGTAAGGGTTTGTGATGAAAGGTAGCAGTAAGTGGTGAAAGGTAGGGATAGGTGGTGAATGTTACAGGTAAGTATTGAGGGTACATGTAAGTGGTGAAGGATTGGGTGAGTGGTGAAGTAGTGGGTTTGGGTTAGTTGAGATGTACATGTAAATGGTATAGGGTAGTGGTAATTGGTGAGGATGGGTTAAGTGGAGAAGGATAGTAGTTGTGATGGTAATAGTAAGTGATAAGGGGTGAGTGATGAGGTTATAGATGAGAGGTAAAGGTAAGTGGTATGGGTTTAGGAAAAGAAATGAGAGGTGTGGGTATGGGGAGTGGTATGAACTTTGGGAGAGAGTCATGGATAAGTGGTGAGGGAAGGGGTAACTAGTGAAGCTATGGAAAAGGTGAAAGTACCAGGCAAGTGATGAAGGGTTGTAAGTGGTGAGGGTGGAGTAAGTGGTGAAGGGTAGTAGTAAGTGGTGAGGGTAGGAGTAAGTGATAAGGCGTAGGTGGTAATGTTATTAGGTAAGTGGTGTAACTGGTGAGGACTTGGGTTAAGAGGTATGGGGTTGGGCAAATGTTGAGAGATATGTGTAAGAAATGATGGCTATGGGTATGTGGTGAAAGGCATGAATAAGTGGTGAGAGGTACAGGTAATTGGTTATGGGTAGGGATTAGTGGTAGGAAGTAGGGGTTAGTGGATATGTGGTAAAAGGCTGAGTTAAGTGATGTTGGGGTTAGTAGTGATGGGTAAGGGTATGTGGTGAAAGGCTGGGGAAAGTGGTGATGGGTGGTATTAAGTGGTGAGGGTAGGAGTAAGTGATAAGGGGTGAGTGGTGATGTTATAGTTATAAGTAGTAAAAGGTACAGGTAAGTGGTATGGGTTTGCCAAGTGATGAGAGGTATTGGTAAGAAGCTACAGGTATGGGTATGTGATGAAAGGCATGAAAAAGTGGTGGGTGGGTTAAGTTGGGAGAACAGGTAACTGTTGAAGCTGTTGAAAGTGGTGAGAGGTACAGGTAATAGGTTATGGAAGGGGATAAGTGGTAGAAAGCAGAAAGTGGTGATAGGTACAGGTAATTGGTTATGGGTTTGGGATAAGTTGGAGAATGCAGAAAGTGGTGAGAGGTACAGGTAATGAGTGGGGATAAGTGGTAGAATGTAGGGGGTAGTGGTGAATGGTAAGTGTATGTGATGAGGGGAGAAGTAAGTGATAAGTGGTGACTGGTGATGATATAGGTAAGTGATTAGTGGTAGGAGCTAGGGTAAGTTTTGAGAGGTATGGCTAAGTGACGACAGGTATGGGTATGTTGTGAAAGGCAGGGATAAGTGGTAAGTAAATGGGTAACTGGTGAAGCTATGGAAGCTGGTGAGAGGTACAGGTAAGTGGTGATTATTCGGAAATAGTGGTAGGAAGTAGGGGTAGGTGGTGAAGGGTAAGGGTATGTGGTGAAAAGCAGGGTAAGTGGAGAAAGCATTACTTGCACAGTCATGGAAAATGGTGAATGGTATGGATAAGTGGTAATGGGTAGGGAAAAGTGCTAGGAAGAAGGGCTATGTGGTTGGCAGTGTGGGTGGGCTAAGTGGTTGGCAGTGGGGTAAGTGGTGAGGAACAGAAGTAGTGTGGCATGGGTTTATGTTGGGAGTTGGGTAAGTGATGAAGGGTAGTAGTAATTGCTGAGGGATAACAATGTGGTGATGTTATAGGTAGGGTGCAAGGTAGATGTAAATGTTGAGGACTTAGGGCAAGTGGTGAAAGTCATAGTTAATGGCCAGGGGTACATGTATGTGATGAAAGGCAGGCAAGTGGCAAAAGGTACAGGAAATTGATGATGGATAGGGATAAGCGGTAGGAAGACGGGATAGGTGGTGAGGGAAATGGGTAAGTAGTGAGTAGGAAGGGTAGGGATAAATGGATGGAAGTAGAGATAAATGGTTAGGGGTATGAACAAGTGGTGGAAAAAATTGGTAAGTGGTAAATGGAAGGTGTTAGTGGTGAGGGATGGAATAATTTATTATGGAAGAGTGGTGAGGTTTTAGGTAATTGTTGAGGAGTTGGGGTAGGGTAGATGTGTAAGTGGCGAGGGATACAGGTATGTGCTGAAAGGCAGGGATGAGTGGTGAGAGGTACAGTAAGTGGTGATGGGTAGGGATAAGTAATAAGAAGACTGAGTACGGGTTAGAGGTAGGGGTAAGTGGTTGGGTAAGTGATGAGGGGTAGGGATAAGTGTTTGGAAGTAAGGGTAAGTGTTGAGGGGGTGGGATAAGTTATGAAGGAAAGGGGTAAGTGGTGAGTGATATTGAAAGTCTTAAGGGGTAAAGGTAAGTTAAGAGGGCTACTGGTAAGTGGTGAGAGGTACAGGTAAATGATGATGGCTAGTGGCAAGTGTTGAGGGATAGTAAACGGTGAGGGTAAAGGAGAGGGTAAGTGGTAATGTAAATGGCTAATGGAAACAGGTAGAGACATGTGATATGTGATGCAAGACATGTGACCAGTCTTGCAGGACATGTGATCAGATGTAACTCTCTTTAACATGCATAAAACAGAATTTTTTTTGCTATGAAAGACTTAGAATGTATGACTTATATTTGCAACATGATGGGATTTGAGGTATGATGCTAGAGGACGTGTGATCTGTAAGGAAATTATCTGTGATCTTCCTGAGTACTGGCCATGTGCTAATGTCATTTAAAGTTTAAGCACTCTTCAGTGCTTAGAGAGTGAATGGATTAGTCAAGTGGAGGAATGATGCATTAAATATATCAGCAACAGAGGATATGTAGGTCACTGATAAAAGATATGTATACAATGGAAGGATAGGTAGGTTTTATGTTAATGTGATATAAGATGTTATTTTGATATCTGGTGTAATAGGTGTTAATTTGATATCAGGTGTAAGAGATGTTAATTTGATATTATGAATAGGAGATGTTAATATGATATCAAATGTAAGAGATGTTAATTTGATATCATGAATAAGAGATGTTAATTTGATATCAAATGTAAGAGATGTTAATTTGCTATCAGGTGTAATAGGTGTAAGAGATTTAAATTTAAACCAGAAAAACAATTGTTCACAGATATCTATTACAAAAAACAACAAAAACAAAATCTAGGTGGGAGACACCACAGCATAAAGCCAACACAAAATCTTATTTTGGTGCATACCAAATACTGTAATGGCCTTGTAAGTAACAATACAAAATTGTACAGTAATTTTATTAAAATAACTTCTTATGGTCCAGGTCAGCTCTTCACATTGCAGAGTACTGTAGTGCTATCACTGGCTGTAATTGTTATACAATTCAATACAAACTTCACTACATCATTGAAAAGTACAAAACTGAGTCCTGTAATGACAATATCCTATCATACAACTACAGATAAAGATCTGCTTCTAAAGGGAAGAAAACCCTTCACTCACTAATAAGTAATGGTCTACTCTTTCAAGGAAGATAACCCACTGATCATCAATAAAATATGGTCTACTCCTATGGGGTAAAATAACCTATCACTCAATTATCCTTGTTTACTCCTGTAGTGAAGATAACTAATCACTCACTGATAGATAATAATGTTCTTGTGTAGGGGAGGTAACATATTTCTCACCAATTAATGATGGTCTAGTCCTATTGGAAAGATATACTGTAAATTCAGAAATTATTACATGCATTTATTATTGTGAATGTTCCAATGGCAACAATAATGCAAGTTTTATTTTTGCACAATTTTGAAAAGTGTAACACAACAAAACTAGGAATTTTTTAAATGTGAGTTCTAATTATTGCAATTACAATCCCGTCGAATTATTCGCAATAAAAAAACATTGCAAAATTTCTTCATTTACAGAAAGCAATTGCTAATAAATACAGATTTATTCCTGGAGAGCAGATAACACATCCCTAATAAAAATATAGTGGAATAATGGAGAAATAACTTATCCCTCACCAATAGATACAGCTATTCCTCTCTGGGAGATAAACCACTAATTGTCACAAAATTCTGTTCTACTCATGTATGTGAGATAACTAACTGCTTCCAAATAAATACTGGTTGATAACCCATCACTCATCAATCTCCTAAAAGGGAGGTGACTCCTTAATAACCAATATGAATATCACTCTACTTCTGTAAGCAGCATAACTCATCACTCACCTATAAATACTAGTCTTATTCTGCAGGGGAGATTATCCACTTCACTTGCAAGGGAAATAACCCATTACAAACCAATAAGTTCTGGTATACTACATAACCACAGATTACCTCATATCCCAAATAAAAAACAAGTCTACTCCTGTATCTGTTGATTAACAAAGAAAACCCACCTCAGTTGTTTCATTTTTTCCTTTATCTTCTACTTTATCTTCTGTAGCAGTTTCATCTACAAAAAACAATATTTTTTGGTCACATAGTCTCTCTAACTTACACACCATGAACAGAACTACATGTTGTATATTTTTTTCAAATAAGTAATTGCATCCCTTTTTGTCTAGCTGCAAGATGTCCATCTACTATGATAATATAAGAGACTCCTCTCGAGTTTTAACAACTTTTTGTTTTAGATTAACATTATCCAAATTGTGCTGTCAAAACAACTGATATTAGTTGCACCACTGGAACAAGAGGCTCAGGAGGCTGAGCCTGTATCGCTCACCTGCCTTTTGGCAAACAAGTTTCAGAGGAGAAGATTTTT
>JAULBM010018767.1:0-11435 GCA_032357055.1 Geukensia granosissima | reverse complement strand
TGGACATAAATATTCGTCACTTGTAATTTTTCCCTATATATTTCATATAAAACTACAAATTTTCAAAAAATTGTTACGAAATCATTTTTAAACAGATTTTCGTGAAATTTTCACCATTTGACAGGGAATTTTCAGCAGTTTTATTGTTATTTTGACATAGTTTTCTGGTCATCAGTTTATCAAGAATAAGCGAGTTGAACAGGAATGTAAATCTTTATGTCATAAATTTTCTTATATAGGGAAAAATGATGTCATAAATTCAACTTCATGTTTATCTCATGAATTCTTGAAAACTACAGGCTAAAAAATTATATCCAAATAAACAATAAAACTCTTGACAATTTTCTGTGTTATAGTGCATATTTCATGAAAATCGGACCAGAAATGGCTTCAAAATAATTTTTTGAAAACATGTAGTTTTAGATAAATAGATAGTTAAAAATTGCAAGTGACAAATATAAATGTCCACATACTGTATTTTTTTTTGTGTTTACTTTAGACAGGTGTTTTCTTAATTTGACAGTATTTTGTTCATATAAACTTCATTGCACAGTCAAACTTGCCTTAGTGCTCACCTATATGAAGCAATCACTTGACTATAAATGCCACATTTTCATTTCCCATTGTTTATGATTTAATTACTTTTGCTTCTTCCCAAAGGGGATGTCTTAACACAAGTTTGACTGTATATTAAACCAAAAATATATAAAATTAGATTTTTGGTAATTATTGAGCGTCAACTAGCAGAGGGTTAACTTCATTTAAATAGCATTTTTAGATTGTAAATCTTGTCATAAGTTTTCTGCTGTAACATAAAAAAAATAATAAATGATATTCTTTGACATTTCATTTAGAATGTCAATACATGTAAAAATTCCATGTTCATTGAACAGAAAATTAACATAGAAAGCACAAAATCCTAACATGGGAGATAACTCAAATTCTTGAAAATGTTTTGGGCAATATTGAAGTTACAATTATTGGTAATAAAGAGAGTATTTTTGGCACATGTTTCTCAAAATAGATTGTCATATTTAAAGTGAGAATGTTAAAAGCAGTGATGTATAAATTCATAAATAGTCTTCTGAGTAGTACTCAGTACAAAATGCAATTTTACACAGGAATTTTGTCCAGCCACAATAAATATTTCAAATAATTGGTCATGTGACTTTTACAAAGGTATGAGTTGTAGAAAAGAAAATATGGTACAATATGGTGTATATTCTTAATATTTTCTACCTTCATACCATAACTTTTTAACCCTGGTTGCTGGTCTTTAGGACTATCATATATTCATGGTACTTACTTTTGTAATATCATTCTTGATTTAAAATCTTTATTGTAAATAAAGGTCAAAATAACAGTCAAACTGCAGTCTCTTGAACTTGAATGGCCCGTAAACTACAATGTATCTGGAACCAAAGTTCATTATGTTCAATGTAAGAACTGTGATTTTCCTAAAAGACCCGTAACTCAGCAAGTTTTAGTATATCCATTGGGTATTCAAGCTACTGAAGGTTGACTGTATTTGAAATTTTTTTTATTTGAAATCAACTTTTTGTTGAAGATTTATTCTGCACTAATGGTTATTAATTGGGAAAATGTGACAAACCTCATAAATACAAATCTGCATTTTATTCCTGCACTCGTACCTTGCCAAATACTTTGGCCAAGTAAACTTAAATAGTAGATTATCACCCAAACTTCACAAAAAATTAAGTGTATGGGAGGATTTTTACCCATTATGGTTGTCCTTTCTCATAAAAAAAAGCTTTTAAACCTTTCATTTTATGCATTCCCTGATAAACACGCAATTTTAAAAAAATGACATCCTAAAATCATAATTCTTAGAAATAAAAAAAATCAGGGCAAGTTGATTTTTGATGGGTAGTCTGGAATGGTAATCTTATAATTGGGCTTCTAGGCCTTATATTATCTCTAGAGCACTTTTCAAATTTTGTTTATATGTAGCCATTTCATACCAATAATTTAAAGGAGCATTTATTTTTAGGAAAATATTTATTTAAATGGTTATTTTAATAATTTTGAGTTTTGTTCAATATTATAAATACAATGTATTTCATACAAGAATATGGAACTGTCATTTTCTTATAAAACTTGTATTTTTTAAACGAACACCAACATTTTACAGTTTTCAAAGTTTGCCACCTATCCAAAGAAATAGGTAAGTTATTTTGATAGGTCACCATTTGACCTTAATCACTTGGTCTAGTTTGGCCATGAACTTTTGAGAACTATTGAAGGTTTACTTATTTATTTATGGTGAATAGTTATTAGAAATTGTCTTATTTCTAATTCTAGAAATTTAAAATAACATAAATATGTTTACCACTGATCCATGAGGAAGAATTAATGAAATATATTTAGGTAATTTACATATTTAACTTTTAAATTGGCTTTTTTTCAAATATGTTAACAAACATATATTCTCATTGTCATCATCATTTTAGATATTGTCACCCAAATTTCAATATTTTATGTATTTTATTTATCATTATTAGATTCAGTTAGTTTTCATGTATTGTTTAATTAATATTTGAGAATGTTTAAAAGTTTGAAATCATATTTTAACAATTTTATGTCAAAGCTAGATCAGGTGGTATATCCTCAGCTTATTTCTTTATTATTTGCACAAATTATATATTCTTAATCTATAATTTTATCAAATTTCAGTATTTATATACTAATCATATTATTTTCTTCCTTCAGACTTTTACGTTAATGTTGGTTTGTGTCTCTTTCATATATATATACTATATAATACTGTTCTGGTTAACTAAGGTAATGACATCTTCAATTTTAAATTTTTTCCAGACTAATGATTGGTGGATATGCATGCTTTTCTTTCAGATTATTTGTTGTCTCCTACGCAACCACAAAAGTGGGGCTTAATAGAATTCATCAATGGTTCTAGTTTTTTCTGAACACTTCTAAACAGGCTCTAACACTGTGAAATACAAATATACCAATGTTGTATATTCATGGTGATTTTTTAAATGGTTTATGTACATTTCAACTCTCATCAGAAGCATTAGACCTAAAAAGGTAGGAAGTCAGAGATTCAAACACTCAAATGATGTCCAGACAAATGGTAATAGGAAGCTAAATCTGACTGCAATATGTTTCACAGCCTTTTGGTATTTACAGTGTTTTAGAATTTAAACTGTATTTTTATGCAGCAAATTTCTGTAAAACATTGTTTGAAAAATATAAATATGAGACTATCTGTTGAATTCATTGCAGTACAATTAAATTTCGGATTCCTAGGATTATAATTTTGTAAATTTTCAAACAAAACATTTGATTATGTCCTAGTACCATACTTCTAAGTTTACTAAATGAAAGAAACTAAAAAAAAATTTTAAATAACATAGCATTATACTTTTTTCTGTTGGCAATGGTCTGCTCAGTCTTTTTACTGAAGGATTTCAGCCTGTCCCATTGATATCTGGGAATTATTATAATAACCATTAATTTCAATCTCAGAGTGTAAGAATTACGTCCCATATCTTACGTTGAGACATTTTCCAAGAAAAACTTTAAGGCCATGAGAAGAGGAGTTTTTATCAAAAGGCAAATTTAATGTGACCCTTCTTTACCCCTTGTAACAGAACTAACCCAATTTCATTATGTGTTATATATATTTGTAGTGATGGAGACTGGGATTTTTATTGGTGTGACAGAGAGTGGCTACATCAGAACTACGACACCATGTTTCTACATGAACATCAGAAAATATTACACTTCAGGAATCATTATGAGGTGGGTATGTCATTTGTCAGAAGTATCAAGAGCCTTATCTTTGAAACTGATTTGGTTTTGCCTGTTAGACATAGTATTACTTTTTTGAAGGCTCTATATCTCTGAAACTATTAAACATAGGAGGACCAAATTTGGTGTGCAATTTAATTATGGTCCAGTGACTAAGATTAAGTTTGCATAATTAGGTCATTTTTGAGTAATCACACATGACAGGACAACGGTATTTGGACTGCCAATTTATTTTTAGATGTTCATGTCAAGCACAAACTATCTAGTTAACCTGAACTGTATGTTTTAAAATAGAAGGAAAATATATTGGAAGCATACAGTCCTACAAACTGCTTTGAACAGATGTTGATGAAATTCTGAATTGGGATATACATGTTTAGCATGTTGAAATTCTGAATTGGGATAAACATGTTTAGCATGTTGAAATTCTGAATTGGGATATACATGTTAAGCGCATCTATAAAATTATTTCATCAAAAGTATATCTATCAAATAAGATCAGAATTTTCTACTGGTTCATATTAGACAGTTATTCTAAAACTCTTTATTTTATCTTTTATGGGGAGAGGTAACAAAACAAGATTCAGACAGAATTATCAAACTTCAAAAGGGCTTCTAGAGTTAATTTGATTGTGATATTACACTTTCCTCAAATGTCTTCTTCAGTTTGCTGAAGTATTTACCATTTCCTGAAAAAGTTAAATACAAAAGATCATAATATTTTCTACAATATCGATAGTTAAACCTTCAAATTTCTAGCAAAGGCTCGAAACTTTAAGTTCAAATGTACTAATTACAATTTTCTTTTCCAAGGTTTGAGAAATTATGAATATTGTGGAATAATCTGTTAGTTTCCTCTTTTTTAGCTGACCAGAAAGAATTTAATGGTTAAGAACTTAAAAAGATTAAGGAAACAGACAGAAAGAGAACAAGGGAAAACAGAAGCTCAAAGGTTTACATTATAATGTTTATTTTTTGTATAAAAAGAAGGTCAAAGGTTATTGTTGGAATCCTATTCAAATGTGATTCTCAGCAATTATACTGTAGCATTATTTGATGGACAGTGTTTCAATAGACAAAATATTAGTCCTGAGTTACTGAGAATTGACAAGTATTCTTCTGCATGATGTTATCACTTTGGCTATCTGTAGGTTTGTAAGAAGGCAAGCACCTTACAAAAATAAGGCTGTTTTGGCCTAGATTTAATGGTTTGCTGATAGTATGCAGAGAAACTATATAAATTTGAATGAGGAATAGGTGTAAGAACATTGTATTGTATATACAGATGAACTTTGTTGAGGAGACAAGCAACCAACAAGAAGTAGGTTACAGTGACCATGATTTTAGGATTCATTAACTTTGTTTAAATTTATATTAAAAAGTTATTAATTATCTCTATTATCTAAAGACATAGGATTGTGTAATCTAAGTATCAAATGTACCTAGGTTAAAAAGCACAAAGCCATTTAGAATTAGGATGATATGACCTCATTTTATTCTTATTGATATAGGTTAAATTTTACCTTAACAACATCAGTCAGATGATATCAATTTTATGTGCTGTATTACTTATTTAAGTTACAACAACTTGTAACACTTATGATCTTTTGTGAAATGTTTGCCTGGTCTACAATGTAAACTTTCTTGATCACCTTTGTCACTAAAGCAACTTGTAGTGATATCTGTTTAGAAACAGTCCTTACCTGTTACAAAACCTTTTGGTATATGTGTCTTATTAGTGATGACTATATTCTTGTTTTTTTTACAGTTTTGACTTCTATCCAACAACATATGAACTGCCAGTAAGTATCTTGTTGCTTAACCTATGTGTAGGAAAAATGTCAAACAAATGAAAAGTTAATACTTAAAGAAAATTTAGAAAATAAAGTTATATATGCAGTGTAATATTTCTATTCCAAACCCTGAATCAACTGGGAAATTGATTCAAATGGACCCTTAACATCTTAAATTCTTTTTCAATGCACCATGAACTCTTTGAATCCTGTTTCAGTTGAACCCTTAATGAATTGTTTCCTATTTCAATTGAACTCTGAACAACTTGAATCCAGTTTCAAATGAACCCAGAGCAACAAGAATCCTGTTTCAAATTGAATGCTCAACAACTAGAACCATGTTTCAAAATAAACAGTCAGGATTACTATCATATATGGATTGAGGTCATGAAAGGTCTAATGGCCCTAAAACTCTTCATATTTGTCTGGGTAAAAATCTGAGCATGGAAATAAAAGATTTTGCAAATTTGAATATAATCCAAAAGTCTCATTAATTTTCTATGATCGGATTTTTACCCGCAACCAAAGGAACTTTTCATACCTTGAACAACAGAATTCAATATTTTTGAAAAATGTATGAAATTATTTTGAAACATAGTTAAATTAACCTAACTGATGCTTAGAACATGTCTAAAAATTAAAATTGGAACTTTCTAAAACTTTCATTTTAGAAGTATATGCAAATTTAGAATATATTTCTGTTTTTGGTAGTGTTGTTGACTGATAAACCCTTAACAACTTGAATCCTGTTTCAAATGAACCAAGAAAATTAGAATTCTATTTTTAGAATTAAATTTAACTTTTTGGTATATAAAGTTAGTCACCTTATTTGTCACATACATCTGCATAGGCTTTGATTGTGTAAATTTAATTTATAGGAGAAAAGATGAGGTTTAGATGCCTAGCGACATTCTCTGCAAACCTGAAACATTTGCAGTTGTCCTCAGTCTGAGTAAAATATAACATAAAATTATTTAGATGGTATTATTTTACCAACCATGAATGCAATTTTTATTTTGGTGTCCCCTGTCTTCCACAGAATTTAATATTTCAATAACCCAACTGACTTACTTGACTTAATCCACTTCTTCCACAAGGCAACATAAGGCAACCACACTATCTTTCCATTTTTCCTGTCCTCTTTCCAGGTCTTATTAATCTTTTGTAATTCGACTGATAGTCCTGTGCACCATGTATTCTTAGGTCTTCCTCTCTTCCGATGTCTTTGAGGGTTATACTCAAATGCTTGCTTGGTGATGTTTTGTCGCTTTTTGGTAGAGTGTGACCTATCCATTTCCATTTCCTAGTTCTTAACTGGAATTCTATAGGTTGCTGTTTTGTCCTGTTCCAAAGGTCTTTATTTGAAATCTTTTCTGGCCAACAAATGCCAAGGATGTTTTTGAGGCAACAATTGACAAAGGTTTGGACTGAATTGATTGATTCTACACTCTCTCTCCAGGTTTCTAAGCCATAAAGTAGGACCAATTTAACATTGGTGTAAAAAATCCTAATTTCTGTGCTGGTTCTCAAAGCATTTCTCCAAACTGGCCATAGCATTTGGAAGGCTTGCTGGGCTTTTCTTTTTTAGCAGAAATATCCTCCTCTGTTCCACCAGTGGTACTTACTACCCTGCCCAAGTATGTGAAATTATTTCCAATTTAATAATATGATGAAAAAAAGGGGAGGGAGAAAGCAGCCTTGTATTAATCCAGTTGTTACCGGAAAGGAGTAACCCAACTACCCATGGAAAAAAATTAAGCAGCCTCAAGACCCTCTCACACATTTAATTCTGAAACAGCCTTTCAAAATTTCTTTTTTTATTATTAGTGTCAAATTTGAATCAAACAAATTTCTGATGATTCTGATAGCAATTTGCAATCATTTTTTCATGTGTCCTCCTTCATGTCAGGAAAACAGTGTATCATAAGTTTTCTTATGAATTTTAGGCTCATAAAATGTAAACAGTTTTATGTTTATTAAAGTCAAATTTACTATATATGTATATTACATTTTAAAGGTAAGTCTATTAGAAATAAATGAGAGTTTTTTTGTAGTCTGAATACCATATATTTGTGGAAGAGTTCAAGAAGAATCCAGGAATAATCTGGATCATGAAGCCAGCAGCTAAATCCCAGGGAAAAGGAATTTTCTTGTTTAGAAGACTGAAGGACATTACAGACTGGAAGAAGGTAAATTATCATTGAAATTTGTGTCTAAAATTAATAAAAGATGCAATATAATTAAAAATTAGATTCAGAAGAAATTTATTATCAGATGATAACACTGATTTAAAAGCAAAACTAAAACAATATTGCAACAATGTTTCCTAATCATAGTTTAATTTTATGACATTGATTAAACGCAAAGAATAATTTAGTGGGTATTTTAGTTAAGAATCTTCATTAGGTAGACAACCTTGATATGTTAATACCTAGCTTGCCTTAAGCTTTGGAGTTGACTAGCAGCCTGGGTAAATCCAAAGAAATTAAAATTGGCTTTGCTGCTTCTTGCCCAAGCACTGGGAACATGAGCAAGAGCTTTAACATGTGGTTCACTCCGAAACAAATTAATATTTGCCAGATTGGGTGAAAAGTCTTTCTATGAACTGTGACCTTGTGAGTTAGCATTTTTAGTCTTAGTTTAGTAGAAATAATCAGTCTTATACAAAACAAGTTTCATTCATTCTTTTAACATCAGTATGCTCTTATCCTTTATTTGCATGAAATATATTAGCTGGACAAAACACAGCATTGGGGCTCAAGGAGGGTACACCTCACCTCAGGGTCACTTTTAGGC
The DNA here is from genome assembly GCA_032357055.1 of Geukensia granosissima. Lineage (NCBI taxonomy): Eukaryota > Metazoa > Mollusca > Bivalvia > Mytilida > Mytilidae > Geukensia > Geukensia granosissima. The sequence goes on along the minus strand of JAULBM010018767.1, from coordinate 3,054 downwards.
AAATGAGACAGGTCACCAAAGGTTAGAACGTTTTATTTAATAATTTGATTGTGGTATGTTACTGTTAAAATCATAGGATAGCTCCGAAGGTCTCCTTAAGTTTGCAGGTTGGATTTCACCCTCCTGGATTCTAAACATTAAATCAATCAATCAAACTGAATAAGCACTACAAAAGGAGAAATCTGAATAATTTTATAGATTTTATCTTACTTTGCACACTTTTTTTTCATTGATTATTCTATAAAACAAGGAATATCTCCAGAAATCAGACCAGGTATTCATTTCCTAAAGCAATTACTTATTGAGCTTGCGCATATTTCCTTTTCATTTCTTTTAGCATAACATGTCCTCTAATTTTGCAATTTTTTAATGGCAGCACAAACAATGATGCTCAAAGGCCTCTTTATACAGAGATATATAGCAAATCCTTTTGATTGGTAGATAAGAACTTTTCATACTTTTTTGCAGGGAGAATATCAGCCATTATCAGACCAGAGCAGAGATGTCCCAGAGACCTATGTGGTACAGAGATATATAGAAAATCCCCTTCTGATTGGTGGGCGGAAGTTTGATGTCAGGGTTTATGTTTTAGTGTGTTCAGTAAGTGGAAAAATTCTGTATGATGAATGAAATATATAAATAGGAGATGTGACATGATTGTCCATGAGACAGCCACCCACCAAATGACAGTAGAATTTAAACTTCTGCAGGTACCATTACGGCCTTCAACAATGAACCAGATTCCATACTATAATAGAAGATGTAAATACAGAATGTAAAACTATAAATAAAACACGACATTCCACCGAATCTAATGCAAAAATGTTGAACAGAAAACAATAAATGACTAATTAAACAACAACAACCACTGGACTACAGGTTCCTGGCTTGGAACAAGCAAATTAGTATTTGGCGGGGTTAAACTGGTGTTCTACAGCATGGTGGAATTATTGCATTTAATTGGTTGTCCCCTTAACAGTTAAGAAGATTTTCAGACTTCTGAAAATTTGTTTTTTTATTGCTGATGAAGCAAGAATTTTTAGAATGATAAAAATTGAAGTCTTATTACAGTCTCTGCAGAAGTAGAAAACATTGTTAATTTCAGTTTTTTTTTGACGACTGTATTAAATATATGATACCATGTTTTCAGAAAACTCAATTGGCAACAGTAAAATTAATGTTTGTTGTCAGGAAATTAACAAAACAGAAGATAATACTTTCTTTCTTTAAAGTAAAAACTTTGGTGTTTTCTTTAGTATAACTTGTATAATATCATCGACAATCTTTTGATATTTTTCAGTATAATCCATTAAAAGTTTGGTTATATCGTGGAGGATTCGCCAGATTTTCTAACACCAGGTTTTCTCTGGATTCCATTGAAGACACATGTATCTTTTCCTTGATCATTACAATAATCATGATACCCCACCCACAGGTAATTGGTTATTTATTCCTTTTTTATGCTGTGCGTGAAAATATTCAGTCATTATTTGTCTATCTGTTTGTCATTTAACATATGTTTTCCAAGTGATAACTTCAGATGAATTATATATGTATTGGTTTCTTCTCAGTAAAACCGGACTCAATTATGCCTCTTAAGGATGAGGAGTTCTCTGCAAAAAATGCCATTTTTGCCAATTTTTAGACTGACAGCATTACAAACTAGCTATATTTTGGCAAAAATAAGTTCATTCTTAAAAAATCATTTAGTTGATATATAAATAGCAAACATTGAAAGAAAAGAAACAAGAGATTCCACTAAAAATTGTTATGCCAAAATAATTGTTTTTGCCTTGCACATTTGTGAAGAGGAGACAGAAGAGCTCAGTTAAAATCATTATGCTGGTTTCCATAGTGACAAAGCATAATTTTCATAACAGTTACAACTTTTTTTTTGAAGTGATGTCACAAATGATCATCACAGGAAGTTTTTTTTAAAATTTGAAATCATGTATGCACCACACCATTGGTGATTTTTTTTTAATTGAAGTTTCATTGATATTATTCTTAACAAAATAAAGATGTGCATTTGACAAATGTTGCTGTACAGAAGAATGCTCCAGATTATGACCCTGAGAAAGGCTGTAAATGGTCGACACAACAACTGAGGAAATACTTGGCAGCTAAATATGGAGTTGATAAGGTAACTTAATGTATATATGGGGTAAATATTGGAGAGACTGCACCGCAAACCAAGAGAAATTAAGACAGAGGGAATATACAAATCTAAAGGATTAAAACAAGGCCTTCAACAAGGGTGGAATACTTGTGAAAAGCTGGAAATCGCCCAAAATAAATTAATTGTGCACATTGTATACATAAAATAATACTGCCTCTTACCTGAATATTATCCAAATTGTAACAAACATTTCACACTAAGACAAACCAATGACCATAATTCCTGACTGGGAACAGGAACATTAGACATGGGGTGGGGTTCAAACTAATTTAGTAGCATTCCTGCCCTCGGACAATGAGTGGTCAACAAAAATCAAAGAAAACAAAAGCAGAAAAAGAAATATAATATATAGTTATTGACTTGGGCCGAGGACAACAGCTGTTTTGTTTGACCCGAAGCCGTAGACTGAGGACAACAGTTAAGTCAGAGGGTCAAACAAAACAGCTGTTGTCCGAGGATCTAGTCTACAACTGTTTTGTTATACATTTGTTGATCAGAACTGATAACAGGATGGTCAGCCAATAGAAATTAAGCTACGCCCATGCAGTCAACAGACAAAACTATGGAAAATTATGACTGTTGTAAACCAGTTAAAATATTGATGTTTTATTGCAATAACTTTTCATAGGAAGATTTTATAAAGGTATAACAAATTCAATATATCCATCAAAGTAGATATAGCTTTAATTAAGATATGAAAAAATTGCCTTAATGAATGTTTACACTTTCTAAATGATAAATATTGACTATACTCTGGGAAAAGTAATATTTCAATTAGTGTTTGAACAATTTTCTTGAGATTAAACAGATATAAAACATTGTGGAGGAGGGCAGTCATCATTTTCCTTTAAATTCATCTGGAAAAACAGTGAGAC
>JAULBM010018756.1:0-11435 GCA_032357055.1 Geukensia granosissima | reverse complement strand
TGTACTAGACCGACACGCTGAGCCGGATTTTTAACGTGCTAGCTCACGAAAGCAATAGTCCGCAGGAAGACATGCCATTTTACCCAGACACATTATTCTGACTCTGGGCCGACCAGTCTTTGCTCTTACTCTTAAATGCTGTGTGCTTAGTGGAGAAGCAGCAAATACCAATATTAGTGTCTTTGGTTTGACACGGCCAGGGATCAAACCAACTACCTTTCGCACTCGAGGCGAGCACGCTTACCATTACACCACCGAGGCGGTCATATTTCAACGAAGTGAAACGTGTTTAATAAACGCTTCAAAACCAGCTTGTAAATTAAAAAAAATCTTTTGGGACTAGCTTCGACGGAAAATCTAGAAATCAAGCAAATTTAAACCGTTTTAAAGAATTTCAAAAACTTGGATGTTGAAATAAAATGTCTTCTTAAAACATAATTTGATGACATACTGGCGAAAATTTTTTGTGTTATTAAATTCTACTTTGGCATACTCGGAAAACGTTAGTTCGCTACTCCTATATATGATATATTCATTAATGTTGAATTAAAAAGATGAAATAGCATATTTTATAGTTTTGAAAAATCGCAAAGTATAAATGTAGAAAGTTTTACTGTGACAATTTATTTGTGAAGTGTCAGTTTGTTAATTTCGACAAAATAATAATTTCTGAACTTAATTACTTTTACTCCAGTTTTAATGATACATGTGTCATTCCTCTCAAAGACAATCATACTTCATCTTTTTTTCTATATTAACTGTTTGATTAAAATACAAATAGCAAAAGAATATACTAGACATTCCTTGTTTTAACATTTAAAAAAAATTCTATTCTTTTCAAAGACATGAAAGACAGTCATAACCTCAAACGTTTCAACATCAGATTCAAAGTATATGAAAAGAACTCATTATAATCAAACAAACATTAAAATAACTGTCTTATTATAAGCCTCTAGGGATAGACTCAGTGATTCGCCACGAGGTAAAAAGCGTGCGATTTATATAAAATGTAATCTAAAAATACATCCGATCACACACAGACTATAATTTATACTTGCAAAAACTTCATTAGTAACATCGGCACCTTACAGCAACCGTTACATGGTATTGTCTTAGTTTAATGAGTCACTTATTGTTATTTGTGCAGCTTTTTTTCAATAATGTTGTTTTATGAATAGTTTCACATTTTGTATTTCGGGGCTTTTTACCTATTACAGCTTCCGTTCTGTTATGGACTCTGATATATAATTGAAGGCAGTAATGGAACCTGTAGAAGCCTAAATTCGACTGTTATTTGGTGGATGGCTGTCTCATGGACAAGCATGTCATATACCTTATTTTTTATAGTAGTCTTGCGAAATTAAACTGTATATGGTATACATGTATATATGTGAACGTAGTGAGGTTGAACTTATTAAAACTGAGTTTAGGATGCTTGTGTATCTCTTAATGTAGGTCGATGGCATTTTGCATGGATACTCATCCCGTTATTGACTTTATACAGAATTTATCAACATTGAGTCTCGATACTATCTATTATTTTTATTCATCAGATAAATTCCTTCATTGGGTAAATAATCTCTTTTTAACGAATTATCCCGAATTAATACTTGATGTTTTGAGTTTTTACTTTAACAGTTTGATTGTCAGATAAGTATCGAAAATTTACACAGACCGAAAACGAAATTTTGTTTTTAAAAATATGAGATGTGGCATGATTGTCCATTAGACAGCCACTCACCAAGTAACAGTAGAATTTTAACTTCTACAGGTCCCATTACGGCCTTCAACAATGAACCAGAGTCGATACCATAACGGAAGTGTAAAAGGCCCCGAAATACTTTTGTGAAACTTTACATATAAAACACGACAATCGACCTAATCTAAAGCAAGAATGGTGAACATATAATAATAAATGACTAACAAAACAACAACAACAACTGGGCTTCAGGTTCCTGGCTTGGGACAGGCACATTAGTATGTGGCGGGTTTAACCGGTTTGTGAGCGCTCAATCCTCCCCGTTTAACCTGTGGGATCAGTGACAAAACATGAAACAGATATACTAACACCAAAACCCACTGGTGCACATAAATCAATAAGCCCAAAGACTTAGAATGCTCGCAAAAGCTAGCTCAAAGTGTTGCAAATAGGGATTTTTGTCAAAGGTAGCAAATCAAAGTATGTTCTGATAAAAATTAGAATGGTGAATGCTTAAAATATTTCGTAACGGAAAATAGATTTGTGGTACTGGTTTTATCACATGACCGATCAGCCTTACATTTAATAGGTAATTTATTCGACCTGAAAAATTTGTTCAAATTACTTTGTATTTCAACCTTACAATTTTTCGTATTGCTTATAATAGTATTGTTGTAATCTGGACGTCATTTTCAAAATATTGGTTGACACGTGAAATGATGTCAGCGTGACAAACGTTGCAGCGGTGCATAAGTTTACCATAAACGATCAGCTAAAGCCAAATAAAAAAAAATTAACTCCTACTCTGGTTACTTGTATGTCATTTGATAACTGAAATGTAGCACTTTAACGTGACCAGCTGGATGTGGAATTTTTTATCACTTAGTTTTTCGTGTCAAACTTTCATTATTCTATTGATAAATTGTTGGCTGCTCAACTTCCAGCGACAAACAATTTATGCTTAGTCGGGACAAGGTAAAGAACAAAATAAATCATAAAAGGGACGTGGTGGATGTCATGCCTGGAAATGTCCTACAGGATGTCAAATTTGGATCGTCTCGAGATGGAGATGGGCGAGCAATTTATCCCTAGACTGACCACCTCCAGACTCTCGTCATGAGCTGTTGCAATGTAATCTCAACGGGTTGAGAGTGTTGCTTGTGGGAGACGTCGGTAAATTTCCTGTCCGAGACATTGGACGAGAATTTATACATCCCGCCCAACAGACGCTACTTTAGGAGGAATAACGTCTGTCAAAATAAAACGAAAAAAAAATGTCACCTATATATTTCTTAACCACGGTCTTATATTTATACATCTCGCCAAACAGACGTCCCTTAAAACAGAGGTACTATCTGTTGCCGGGAAACTGAAAGTTCTATTTTTTATAACCCGGCCACCCTCGGAGATAATACCCTGTTACAGTTTTTCAACTAGTCTGTATTTCTTCGGGCGTTTTATATAATAATGGTCGTTTATAACAATTCGTGAATACATACTTCTGATTGCATCAATTTTTTTTATGTTTATAACTTTTGATAACGGGTATTAAAGATGTCTTTTTTGTGGAAACTGAAAGAGATTTAAAGTTTGCGACTGTGAACCAATAGTTTTTAAATGTTAAGAACCCCGGAAATTTTCCGGGAAATTATACATGCCTTTCGAAAAGGATTGAGGAGCTATACCTTTTGTTCTTGAGGGGTTAATATTATCAACTGTATTTTAGTTATCTGCTGAAAACTGGAAAGAGAATAGTTCTCCTTGCCCATCGGGGATCATCTTCTGTTTTGAATAAGGCCATGGCACGGATATTTTCCAAAAAGAGTATAATTTTGCTATTTATCGGTGAGGCACCGACCATTTGACTTATGTAGTTGATGAAGTAAAGTTTGGTAGCCAGATTATTTATTTCAAAGCGGTAAATGTCGGGCTAGAGTAATTTTTTAAGACAAAACTCGGTCAAAGTTTATATTTCGGCCAAAATCTGAATTGAAAAATTTCAAATTCCAGTGCACGCCCCCTAAAAAATAATTAGGTCTATAAAAAGTGTCATAGTTTGTAAGAGGCTGCCTCAAGAAAAAATGATAGGTTAATGTGTTCGTAATTGGCAGGCAACGGCTATTGATTCTGACTGGCTTTGTATAGACATGTCCCGTCTTTAAAAGATCATAAAGAAATAATTTGATTTTATGATTCTTCACAAATGGGTTTTCATGATTCTTCAAAAATGGGTTTTAAGATGTATAATTTGTTGAAAAAACGTCATTGGACAAAATATTTAAATGTAGCAACAAGCGAGCCTCCTGTAGGCAAAAAAAAATGTCTATTTAAGGTAAAACCTCTACTAAAAATTTTCAGCATATCGTAGCTATTTCATTGGTCAATCTCATTAGGAATGTTAAGACATCCTAGCTGCCTACCTAAGTATTATCGGTATTTTAGCCTAAACACACATTATTTTCTACTAAACCTAAAAGTATCCGCTGAATAGGAGGTTGGATATGGATCTAACAAAACTAGTACAAATCAGAAGCTTATTAGATGCGCTATTCTCAAGTCAGGATTCATGGCTATTTATTGTCATTTTTTATTATTTTACTTTCATTGTTGAATTTATTAACATTTGGAAATTTCGCCTGTGATTTAGTTTTTTACACGTTATTATAATTTTTGAACAATTTGGAGTTTGTCGCAAGGAGTGTGACTTTTTTTAGCTGCTTGGTTAGATGTGGTGCTGTATCCTTAACATTTACATTATATCTTGATACATTTTTAATTTCAGAAAATTTCATTGCTATCACAATGCCAACCTTAATTCGAAATTATTATACTTTATAAGAAGGTTGGGGTCTTTCGTTTATCTGACACGAATAAAAATAATTCATTAGGGAGATAAATGATGAAGATATTTAACTTAAGGTCGCGGAAGTATAATAGCTATATTAATAAATATGTTTAGATATTATATGTCTTATCATATATAGGTTTTATAAAGAAAAGGAAAATGAAATAAATATCAAAGAAACTACCTCAACGTTATTCTCTTCATTCAATCTAGGCATTTCGCAATTAATCCCTAAATGAAACTTAAAATAAATTTATATTTCATATAATATGCTCAATGAAAGTTAAGTTTTTTTTAATAACAAACAACACTTTTAACTCAATGTACTAAGAAATATGAGACTTCTGTATGCATTAAAATATGAACATTCTTTAAAACTGCAAGTAAAAGGAATGTTCTGCGATAATGTTCATTAAGCTTAAAAAGCTTATAAGTTCAAAGTGACATGTAAAATTTTCGACGGGTCTTAGACGAAATGTAAATATTTAAGGATGAGAAATTGCTTTCCATATGTTATCATATGATTGTTCAGACAATTTTAGTCTGAAAGTCTAGTTTATAAAGTACTCAAAGGATTGTTAAATAAAGTGACTGTTCTTATGGTAAATACAAGAAACGAAAGAAAACTTTTTTCCGAGCAAATGCGTTGTACAATCACGTCAAAAAATTGTTACGCGTCTGTTTTTTAAGTTGAATGATGAGCTTAATAAAGAAAATTATAAAGCTTAAAAACGTCGGGTTCAAATTAAAAAGAACAAATTATTAACTGTTTTAGATAAATCAGTGAAAAATAATACAGACCAACTAGAAAAAGTAATCAAGTAAATCACAAATAAAATTTTCTTACCAGATTGTATGTAACATTGATGATGATGTATTTCCCAACAAAGTTATTCCATTTGTTCCATCCTTGTGACTTGATTAGTCGTCAATATTTATTACTAACCCGATGATAGTTATCAGTATTTCATATTTGTATTCTTCATAGGGAACGTGATTGACATTAAATGTATATTTCGCGAACTAAAAATGATTTGTCACTGGCGAACCAGTATCGTAATCATCTACTCTGGAGCGTTTATTGTCTTAAAGAATAGCCCGGATATATTTAGATATCAGATACTATTGGTATCTGATTGAGATACAATCAGCAAATCCAAGCGATAATTTATCATCAAGTCTATAATTATGTTTTAATTGATTACACCTTAGATTTCTTTGCTGGAAAACATGAATGTGAAATGTTAAGACTGCAGATCTTTGCTGTCAGAATCTCGGAAACAGATAACTTTGAAATGCCGATAACAAATTACAAATTCAACTTCGTTTCTTATCAACTAATTCTGAAATCGACTCGGTACACCTACATTGTATAACACAATTCTAAATATTCCAGTCTATTCCCGATACTTTTCCTTAACATATAAAAATCTAAATTATAGTAATTGAAAATTTCTCGACAATGAACGCACACGATTTAGTTGTTATTGCCAATTACTTAACTGATCAAATTGTATATCTTAATAAGCTTACTGACCCCAAGGTCAGTTTGTAGTATCAGACAAGCCAGTTCGATATTATTCTATATTATTTGGAGAGATTAACCACGATTTCTTTACTAAAAATAGCTATTTTTCTGTATGTTGGTAATATTACTAAATTATTTACACAAAGTTTTGAAGGTACTTTGAATCCTAAATTGTTGTGATAAACGAGTAAGATTCAATGAGCATTGTTGGAAGTCCTGTAGCTACTTTTATAAACGTTTGTAAACAAATGCGTATAACCGAAGTCTTTGACGATTCCATTGCATCGATAATATATTTGTTTTCGTTGCATATATTTGACGATGTACATACACCTTTTTGTAATTATATAATTATGCACTTGAATTGAGCTAATTAATTGTCCAGTACAAGATAATATTTTTCAGAAATATGATATCATTACCGAGGCAGTTTGGCTTAATAAATATCACAACAAGAGGTCATTTGCCCAATTTAGAAAACTAATTTGTAATATAACTATCTATGCGTTTATAATTTAAAATTTATGTTTGATCTCTGAAAATATATAAACAATTTAACACATGCAACCTAAACGCAAATATGAGTTATAGTATCTACCAAAGCTGAGTTCGTAGGTTAAATTGCCAAATATAATTTATATATTGTCTTCTGCAATCTCAAGTTCAGCTGTCGGGTATTTGACATAAATAGCTATGTTAACGGGTACATCATATACTTGATCTGTTTAATTGGATATTAATATCTATTGCTCAAATTAAAGTTAATTTTAAGTACATGTGTATATATGTAATTATATTGTCCAGGTTTAAAATGATACCAATTCGAAAAGATTTGAATAAGTAAGGAGTATAATGTTACACCTATAAGGTATACTGTAGATTTTTTAAATCGGATATTTCAGTAAAAGGAAGCCGATAAACTTATAGTTTTGTGATAAAAGAAAACATGTATGGAGTAAATGTAATAAAGTCAACACCTAGATGTATCCATAAAACCTCCAACAAGTGTGGAATCACACTCCCTGTGATAATCACGAGCTGTAAATATCGCATAATCATGTTAAGTTATACATTCTTAGTAAATTAATGTGCTGCACTTGCTAAAATTCTAAAGCACTAAAATACGGAAAGGCTTCGAAAAGTATTGCACTTAGTAGTTGTTGCTGCCGCCGGATTTAGCTTTCATTTAAATTTGTTTGGATTTGAGTGCTTCTGTTGCCATCCTAAGGCAGAGTTAACTAGTTTTGTTGGAAACACTCTCTTTGGAACTTTTTATATTGTACTATGTCTTACTTCCGGTGAAAAATAAAACAGTTATTCTTAATAATCCCAAATACAAAATCGTGTTTATGTAAAAAAAAAATGTTTGGGTATCTTGGACTTCCTATGTTTTGGTTCTAATTCTACTGATGAGAAGAACACGTAACTCCTTGAAATGTACATAAAGATCCATATTTATTCGACATTTGTAATTTTGTATTCTGAATATTATCAAAAATGTACATCTAGCAAAAAAATTTTGGTCAAAAATATGAACTTTTTATTGGTTTCAATAATTATTAAAATGCAATTAATGTACAATTTTTGAAGGGATTATACATTTTAAAACACTGGGACAGTTTGAAATGAAACGGAAGTCCTGGATGTTATGAAGCACAACAACTTACACTTAAGCACCAAAATGAGTGCAGCAACTAGATGTACAAAAGCTCGAAAATGGACAGACCTCACAAAAATACCCCCTATATAAAATGTCTGCATAGCAAGAAATGAAAATATTTTGAATTCGTTTATCAAGATCCTTATCCTAATTACCAGTTCAGCGTGTTCTAAAAGAATCTATAAGCAATAGAGTACAAGACTATATGAGTGATCCAAAATAAATAAATCTGACGGATGAAGGGTTGTGGCCAATTCAAAATTTTATCGAACAAAACTGTCAATTAATGAAAATAATAATCCATTGTGCTGTATTGCTTGTTGGGTATTTCCAAAAGAAGGTCATGGTTCCACATTATCGAAAGTATTGCGCATTACTTTGTTTGCATCATGCATTCCCTATAATGCTTTTAACACCATGATTTTTGATATAAACCCGTACACCAAAGATGAATATTTTGACAATTTTGTAACACTGAATGAATAAAAAAATATGGTCCTACTTTTTATGATGTAAAAATAGTTTACATTAATTAATGTTAAACGATTGTTGTTACAAAAGAAAGTATTTGGACAGACATTAAATACTTTAATCCTTTTTCGTATCAATGCTTTGACCAATGTATTGTAAAAATTGTTGCTTCTGGAAAAATCTATCTAATTACCACAATTGAAAACTTACGAAATCTCAACGGACCGAAAGGAACCAAACAATTACTGTTGATTGCCTATATGGAGAAATTGTAAAAGATCGAATCAAGTAGTGGAACAGATTTCTTTTTCTGAACTCTGTTTTTATTACACACTTATGCCATGAGGGAATAAAAATTCCATACGCTTGTAAGTGGCTTCAGTATTAAATGAAAGACGTATTTAGGAGTGAGATAAAGTTTTCTTTTTAGAGATCAATATTTCCTGCGAAGAAATAATGATTTTATAACAGAACTTAATGAACAACAATGTTCTTACTCGGTTGTAGAATATTGCAAAATAAATCACAGAAATCTTATCATCTTAAAAAGTAACTATAGTAAAACTACAATATTAGGTTTCGGTTTTAATGTTTGATGTGATTTTCGTAAAAACGGCCTATATCTAGGAAACCCAATTTAAAAAATCTTATTAATGATGTTGTAGTACATGACAAAAACAATGAAATGCAAATTACTGCTATCGTTCGAAGAAACAGGAAATTTTATACAGAGATTGGCGCCATCAACATACTGGTGATTTTTTTTTATGAAATTAATGGAAACATTCTGACTAAATCCACGTTCATCAATGTTGAATGAATCTGTTGAATTTTGAAATCAGACTGTAACAATTTTATGTTTTGCTGATATATATATTTATAGAAGATACCAAACAAGAAATAAATGTGGTTTGCTTGAAAGGTAATTGGAGTACGTTCATAAAACAGTGTTTTAAATCTCCTTTTACTGTCGACCCATCTATGGAGTTCTCTGTAATGTTATTACTGACTTGACAGTTATTAGGGATCGTTATCAGTACTCTCAAATTTCATAATAACGAGGCAATTAATATAAATTCTCTTTGAAGGCGATCCGATTATGAAAAAAAATACCACTTCTGTTGCAGAAAGTAGATAGAATCCTTCCTGAAGATGGATCCGTTAATTTGACGAGATGTATTAACACTTTGCAACCCAAATGAAGGCGGAGGTTAAAAAATGGTTGTTCGTATCTCTGCAATGAAAACCTCTTAAAGAGTTCTTAACCAACTTGTTTCTTTCTGGTAAATTCAGGTCAGAGTAAAAATTAACGAACAATTCATCAAGATGTACATTTTACCTCAAAATATTGTTATTTGATAAATTTGGGAATTTCTATATTTTGATATAACGTTTGATATTACCTTTGCAATATCATTTAATGTTCTGATCTTAAAACTGCAAATACTGTGTTTTTTATTCAATTACCTAGTAGAAGAGGCGATAGGGCCCGTTTTTGGCTACAAGAAACGAAAAAATATATATTTAATCTTTCTTATATATGGTCAAAAGTAATGAATGGTATCAGGGATTAAAGAATATTATCTGTGACATTGTAACATTATTTAGCCACTTCAACAAACTCTGCAAAAATGGTTTATTTACAGTGTGTTAAATGTATATCTTCATCAGGCACGCTAGGGGCCAAAAATAGGGAGATGTTTACGTGTCAAGCTGTTGTTGACTTCCGTTCACTACATTTTTCGTGGGGCACGAAACAAGTTCTTAAAAATAGTGTCTTGCATTTCTTTCTTTTATCAAACAGTTGACAAAATAGAAAAACAACGATTGTAAATTCTAAAAACGAAGCGCTATTCTGCATAGCCTTCATTCAAGGGAATTCCATGAAAGCGTACATGTAATTCCCATTTTCCCAATCGGAAAATATCAAGCACATTAAAGAAGCTAAGTATAATTTGTAGAATGCCTGATTTCATATTTCACAATACGAAGTTTCTTGCGTGTGCACAATATACATTCTTACTTCAAATATCCCCCTCCTAAAAAATGGTAAAATGGGCAAAATTAGAAACATGTAGTTTTTTTTTCAAAAAGCCATTTTTGTGACAGTTTTGTAAATAAATTTTGAAACGATCTTTAAAAAAATTGTTCCTGTAAAATGGTTGTTTCTACGTTTTGAATCTCGCTATGTCAACCGCGGAATCAATTATTTGTTTTTTGGCATAGTTCCGGCCAAAAAGGGAATGTTTGGATTTCAATAACGTATATTTTTTAAATAGTTTCATATCTGTCTTGACTGCTGCATGTCGAAATAAATATTTAAAACTGTTTAAGTTAACTCTCATTGAAGCCGCAAATCCGAGTCTTCAAATATTGGCTTTAAATTTTGACAAACATGGATCTTTTCAACTTGCATCTCGGTTTAAAATGTTATGTTTTGAAGATATTTTCTTTGTGTTTGTGTGACTGGAGTCATTATTATCCGGATCTGGTTTCGACTATTCAGCTATGGTTCAGTCTCTAGGGAGTCAACTGGAGGTACATGTAAATAGATACAGCACTTCGTCCTTTGTATGACAATGCGACCCCCACAAAGAAAATCCCCCAAAAATAAAAAATAAAAAGAAAACTGAACAGACATTGACTTCGCTTGTTTTATCTGCGGTTGGGATTGTTGGATGATATATAAAACGTCGTTGTCTTAAATTTTTAGAATGATCTGAAATGATTAGATATTCAAAGACGTCTCCATTGCAAGTTATTCTGAAATCATTAATTTTTGTACAAATGTTATAACTTTACTTTGTAAATAGGCGATATGCTCGCTCTTAACGCTTTAAGACTCGACCATGCATAAATCAATTTTTACTTTGGAAAACAACAATATACCTTCCAAATAAATAAAATTATTCCTGAATTTTTGGAATGACTGATTTGCGAGTGATGCCAACACTTTTATGATATAAAGTCGACCGAGGAATGAAATTTATTTCGAATGATTTATAGAAAAAAATTTAAAAAAATATAAAAATAGAAGATGTTGCATGATTGTCCATGAGACAGCCACCCACCAAGTGACAGTATAATTTTAACTTCTACGGGTCCCATTCTGGCCTTCAACAATGAACCAGAGTCCATGCCATAACGGAAGCTGTAAAAGGCCCCTAAATAAAAATTGTGAATCTATACATAAAACACGACAATCGACCTAATCTTAAGCAAAAATGGTGAA
>JAULBM010018735.1:0-11435 GCA_032357055.1 Geukensia granosissima | reverse complement strand
GCAAAACATTTAAAAGAAAGTCCCCCAAATGCTAGATATTTATCACCTCAAATTCAGAATGAATTCATTGAACTCTGCGGAGACCAGATCAGAGACAATATAGTCAAAGAATGTACCGAAGCTAAGTTTTTCAGCTTGATTGCAGATGAAAATACGGATAAATCGACAACGGAACAAATTTCTATGTTTTACGCTTTATGGGTAAAGATGAAAATGGTGAATATTGTTTGAAAGAGTCTTTTTGTTTGCTTTACAGAAACAAGTTCAACTAAAGGAGAAGAAATTACCCAGAAAATAATTGACAAATTCAATGAACTTGGTTTAATCATTAATAATTTGAGAGGTCAAGGGTATGATGGGGCTGGAAACATGACAGGAAAGTTTTCAGGGTTTCAGGCAAGATTAAAAGAAATAGTACCATCTGCAGAGTATGAACACTGTTATGCTCATTGTCTTAATTTGTTGTCAAATCCTGTCAGCTTCCATTAATAAGAAACATAATGGATGTAGTGAAGGAAATTTCGTATGCGTTTTCCTTTTCTACCAAACGAACTGGTAGATTCAAAACTTATCTTGAAGGTGCTGACGACGAAACAACTGAAGCACTAGAAGGTAGGAAAAAATCAAAACTTTGTGTGAAACACGTTGGTCTAATAGGGCTGAAGCCTTACATATGTTTAAATAATATTGGATTTTTAGATATCAAAATATCAGTAATTCGAATGGTGATCCCGTTTTTAAAAAAATTTAATTAATGTTACAAACATTGGAGAAAACACATTCACCTCTCTGGTGTCCACGAAGTTACCTTTTATTTAATTTTTAAACAAGCTTGCCCAAATACGTATTTTCAACGGTGCACAATCCTAAAAACAAAAATTAAATTTGGGATATAACCTTGAACCTACGGCTTTGAGGTCATGAACAGAACACGTTAATTAATGGTCAACCCACAAATCCTGTAGCACCGCAGAAAAACACAATATCCAAAAAAGACGATGAATGATAACCCAAGCTAACTCAGATGGTCCGAAAGAATAGTAAGCAATCCCTACCTTTTTAAGAACATGTGTAGTGTTGCTTACATTATTAAAATTGTGATAGATGATGAGGTAAATCCACAAACTGGATAAAAATGGTAAAATCAAGAACAATTACTTCTAGGGGTTGGGGGCGACATTTTGCCAACTTAATGACTAACTAAAATGTGGCCGTTAGCATGGTCCAAGACTTTTGACCTTACATTTTTACCGTTTAAGACGTATTACAAAAAGCGAGGGAAATCTGAAGGGCTAGACAATATGAAAAATACAATTAGATGACTTCATTCACAATGCATCAATATATTTATTCATTGGGTCGCTGAACATTTTTTGCTGTTAAGGTGCGTTCACACGATGCGATTTTTCATCCGATTTTCCATTCGACTTTTCCATTCGACTCGCTTTCGACCAAATTGCATCGTGTGAACGCCGAAGTCGAAAGTCGAATCGAAAAGTCGATTCAAAGTCGAATGACGTCCTATTTTCATTCGACTGTCAGTTCAGAATCGTATCGTGTGAACGCATCAAACGACTTTCGATTCGATTTTTATTATATTTCTTACCTATTTAAAAATCTTCAAACATAGTATTGTTTTAAAAGGTAAGAAACATATACCTGCAGTGAGTAAAATTCATTATTTACGTAATGAAAATAAATTATAAAGATAGGAATATTAAATATATGGGTAAATCATAAGATTGGCAGCAATTTTTCAGTAATGATATAAAAAAGAAGATGAAAATGAAACACTTACTTAAGATGGTTTACACGATCAAACTTTTTCATCTAACTTTCTTCAAACTGTTTCAAACTCAATAAAGTTTGATCGTGTAAACACCCCATCAAACATGTTGGACAATTCTTCCAACTCTTAACCAATATTTGATGGAGTTGTCAAACAAGTTGGATGAGGTGTTTACACGGTCAAACTCGAGTTGAAAACAGGTGCACAGCAAAAATCTGAAGGAACATGAGCGAGTTTGACGAAAAGAGTTTGATCGTGTAAACGCACCTTAAAGTTTGTTCTAATCTGCAATAAAATATTCTCCTCTGAAACCACTAGGCCAAAGGAAACCATCCGTTGGTGGAATAGTCCTTGTAACGGTTGTTTCTGTTTGAAAATTAAGTTCAGCATTTCCATCCAGAAATTCCGAGTGCAATTTTAATTGAACAGAAACGAGAGGATCAAAATGGCGAGCCTGTATAGCTCACCAGACTCTGGGCAAATATGAAACACACATCAAATGTTTAATAATAACCATAATTGTTATTTAACGGTATAAAGGACGTTGCATCTATGTTTCTGTCAAATATTGCTCTATTTGGCCAAAAGGTTTTAAAGGAGAAAGTATTCTATGTTTCAGAAATAATAATCATTCATTGTGGCCATGTTCTCAGGCCGATCAGGGCAAAATGAGAAAACTTTTTAAGGACCTTGCACTGATATTAATCAATTCGGCTAAGCGGTTTTCAAGGAGAAAATTTTTTAATGTATCAGCGAATCAGAAACAAGAATGGTCCGTCACGACCATAATTTTGTCTGATCTTGACAAAATGGACAACTTTGGAAAGGATCATGCATAGATGGCTCTTGTAAAATATTTTTCGTTTGGACTAACGGTTTCAGAGGAGATTTTTTTATGTTTCAGTAAACCAAAATCAAGAATCATTCATGGCGGCCATGTAATTGTCCGGGACAAAATTAACAAACTTTGTGAAACTAACATAAATGGTTCTTGTAAAATATTGTTCCATTTGGCCAAACGTTTTCAGAGGAGAACTTTATTTATTTATCAACAAATCAGAGAAATATTAATATTTTTAAAAATAAAATAAAAACTGTAACGTCCAAACCCCCTGTTTACTTCAACCACGATGTTAGAGCATTCAATATAATTCATACGAAGCTTAGAAATATGAGCAGTTCTTTAACGCGGACTTGCATCGTGCTAACCTTAAATCAAACTCGTCTTGTGAATATGGTCATCTATGTGAAGACTGTATTCATTTTTTTATGGAATGTTCATTTTAAAACGAAGATGGGTTGAATTTATTCGGGCAGTTAAACGAATATGATATTTCTGTGTAGTTGCTATTGGCTGGTGATAGTGGTCTAACCCTTAAACAGAACAAGGAAATTTTTAACAGTGTGCATCAGTATATTAAAAGAACTAAACGTTACTAATCTGAATAATCCGCATCTTCAGTTTACTCCAGCTCAATTACTCTTTTGTTTATAATGTATTTATAGTCTATTTTGTAATATTATTGTTGTGTTGGTATTAATATATATGTTCATTAGTTGTCGTCATTATATGCTCTATTTTGTTGTTTATTGTTTGTTAGGGAGATGATTTGTCTAAGGCAACAACTATTTTCTTATGGGGGGGGGGGAGGGCTGGTATTTTCATTGTGTTCATAATTTTTTTTCAAAACCTTCCCCTGACAAAATATTTTTTTCTTGTGAGAAGGAAAGCAAAAATTTTTTTCCTACCATGACATTTGCGAGATAACATGTTTTTTTTTTCATTTCCAATCCAAGCACCCCAATCCCAGATCACTAGATGTTTCGAACACCTAGTTTTTTCTAGCAGGTGACAGCATAATTTTTTTTAACTACAATGCAAATCTAATTTTTTTTCTGTCAGCTAGGCCATTAAAATATTTTTTTTTCAAAAAAATCCCATGCCCCACAGATAAGAAAATTGTTGTTGCCTTAAATGGTCCAAGTTTTAAAAAAATGTATTTCGCCCTTGTTGAAGGCCTGCAGATTAGTAAATAACCTCTGTTTTTCTCGGGGTTGGCGAGCGGTCTCTCAAACTTTTATAAGTTTTATAATAAAAACGAAAACCTCATAGAAACTAGTCCACGCATCATCCCATTTCGGTTTTATAAAGCAACCACAAAATTAGAACACACAATTTTAATTATTATTATGTTTAATTTATTTTCAATAATCTCTGAATGATATCGATGCCATGTTTAAGTTATAGGACTGACTGCAGTCAAGGGCTACCAGCAACATTCTGTTGGGTTACAACGTGATTCAACGAAACTGTATTCAAAAATGCTTTTATAGATATTTTTTCTGCAACAGTTGAATTTTCTGTCGAACTCAGTACTGCCTCTATGAACATAAATCATAATGGTTGATTTCAATACGAAATTAAAGAAGACTTAAAAATGGTCTCCATTTTAAATATTCACGAAACTGCAAAACTCATTTATCCCCGGCTTAGTAAACATCTCGGTTTTGATTGGCTGACATCACGTATATAAAAAGCCATATACCCGGGCGTTGCTAACCCATATAGCCGGGTGTTGCTAGCAAGATTTGTGACATGCCGGTTCACTGTAGAATGACTGCAAAACTCATATATACCATAGGAGTGCAGTGGGTCTTAAAATAATCACGATTTAATGCATTGGCTGACTGGTTATCTTTAACTGGACTGAGGTTAAAATGCGTTGAATTTAATCTGAAATCCTATCACCATGTTAGTGATATATCATTTATTTAAGTTTCAGAAAAAAATATTCAATATGAAATTATGAGATGCAACATGATTGGCCAAGAGACAGCCGTTCAACATATGACAGTCAAATTTAAACTTCCATAGGTTCCACTAGGGCCTTCAAAAATGATATCTTTATATCTTAGCTTATCGGCGTTAATAATCAAATGTAGAAAAGATCCTGGTTGGCCGAGTGGTCTAGGTAGTTGATTTGAACTTACCTGTACTGATCACTGTATGCTACATGTATCACCAAAATGGAGTGAGTTCGAGTCTGTCTTCGTACCATACAAAAACGGGCTTCGTTCAACTCGCATCGCACGTGATAAGGTTTGTCAGCTACTAGCCCAAGGTCGTTGGTGCTCCGGCTTGCTCTATACCAGTTAAACAGAGCGCCGCGATATGACAGAAATATTGTTAAAAGTGGCGTTAAACCCAACAAACAAACATAAAAAACAATGTATAATATTTAAAATGCATCATTCCAAGATACCTTGCAGAACCCAAAATAGATTACAGCATACAATGCAAACACTGGGGTTATCGGCTTTCATTATAATTCAAGAATTTCATATTTCATTTGGTCCATGAATGTAACTAGATATTTCAAGCTCTTGGTGTGTCTAAGGAATGCAAATACAGAAAAGCGCTTGGCACGCCGTTAAAATTAATATGCTATCATATTGTGTTTTTGAGCATATATTACATATTCTTTCATTTAAATTAAAAACCAATGGTCACAAAAATTGCCTTTTTATGAAATATATCACTTTTGGTCATTTTTATCGTTTTTGAAGCGAGGAAAATATTTGCATGAAAGATAGAACTTCATATTTTGTGAAAAGTTTGAATTATGCATCCTTCAAATTATTTTTAAATATTTTTATTTCTTTAATGTGATTAATTTTTCTAATAGGAAATACGTTTAAAAATCACCGGAAAATATAGAATGGTCAGCTATTTTTTTCATAGGTTCAGAGAGTGGCGTAATAATGACATCATAGTGCATGTCTTTTACCTTAAATAGTTAAAATTCCTTATTTCCATTTATTATACTTTTCTTTTGGCCTTATTCAAGGAAGTAAAAATGCCTTCATATTTTTGGGACAAAAACGGGCCTAAACGCCCTCCTGAACTCCTTTCAAATCAATTTATAACGCAGTTTTAAGTAGCAATCATTGTACTTTCCAAATGAATAATTGACGAAAAAAAGAAAATGTAATCTATGAAAAAAAAACTTTAGAAATCATGGAAATTAAGTCACAAGACAAAACTTTATCCTGCTATTATGATACAAGCGCGATTTTAGACACATTTTTCATTGATAAATAAACATTTTGTATTATAGTATTAAGCAACAAAACTCACCATAGCCTTTCATTTTATGATAAATAAATCTTTAAAAGGAGTACTGACGGATCTGTCACCTTAAAACTGGTCAAAATCGAATGGACGGATTTAATAATAACGTCTATATGTTATGTGCTTGTGTTCTTCAGACAAGTCTAACAACTGGGCTGGTATACCTTCGGCAACATGATCCACCAGCACAGGTATCGACCTAGTGGTTTCAAAATACAAAATTACGAATGTTGAATTATTAGGATGAATTTCGGTCGGTCAAAACAAATATAGATGATGAAGTCAAAATGAAAAAGAAGAAAGAGACAAAGAGAAAGCAAGAGAAACAGGGAGAGAGAGACGGGGAGAAAGAACAGTGACAAGGAAAAAAAGACATTGAGAAAATAGAAAGACACAGAGAGAGAGAGACGGATAAACCTCTCCAAGTGAAACAGACAAAGGAGAGGAATGACGAATGGGTATGGTCAAGTTAAAGAGACATGGGATGACACTAAATTTAGAATTGAAATCCCTTCGACCTTTTAAACACCAGATTAAGTTCTTCCGAGAAGGATAACGGATGAACTGTCCTAAATGTTGCTTAAACACTAACGGTGGTGGTTGATGGTTTTTAACGTCCTACACAGCAAATTAATGCTCTCAGTTGGACGGTTCCTGACGGAACTTAAGGTATTGTTGTAACTTTTGTTTGAACCTTGGTTGGAATAATTTGGTCAGGAGGCTAGGTTGAGTTGTTGTATCTTATTCGACTTGATGGATTGTCGTTGTTTATAAATGGCGTCGGTTGGATGACTTTCTGCAACTTGCTGATTTTAGTTGGGTTACAACGGCTCTTTTCAGGGCCACGGTGCCAAACAGAGCAGACTGGTTCCGCTGAGTAGTGATTTTCATGGCCGCGTCCTACTTCAACACACTGTAGCAGGGCTGGTTGCCAGTGAGTCACTGCGTCGAGGGCGATGTAAGGAGTTTGTCATTACTCCATCACTCCACGTTGTACTACGGTCGACGTTTCTGCACGGCACCACGCGTTGCTGCTTCGATGACAGCCACGTGACTGTGAGAATGTATGTTTGATTGAACATTTACTGTGCATTCAAACATATATAACACTTACGTATACAAAAAAATCAAGCGATCTGTTTTCTGTCTTATTGCAAAATTTTCTTTTTTAAACATAAGGAAAGTAAAGACTCATATATGATATAAAACAACAAGAAATGTAATTTATTGGCTGTGAAAAACTACCTCAAAAATACAAATATGAAAATGTCAAGCTGTGTGACCGATATTATTGTCAAAATACAAGGGAGATTATATACACAGTGAACAAGTAATGCTTAAAAATTAAAGCACAAGTGAGCTTTTTACAATTTGTTTAAAATTTGAAACATCGTATAAAGGAAATTTATGCAGGAAATTTCAAATTGTGACATTGATAACACTGTTTTTTTCCTTCTAGGCGACGCATCCAGACAGAAACATTGCGTCCCTATTTGTCATTACTAACGACGGTGGTACAATTGTTATACCGCGCACGGAAGTACGAGAAATAAAATTGCATTTTAACGACGAGGAACGAGAAATTAGAATTTGGCTTTTCTGAACGTTGTATTTTGTACAATTCACACAAAACACGTATAACGACACTTTAGCACACAAGTGAAATAAGAGAGGACAAAAACTTTGCGCGAAAATTTACCTGTACCACTTTCGTTATTATGTGCTTGTGTTCTTCAGACAATTCTGACAACTAGGCTGGTATACCTTTGGCGACAAGATCCACCAACAGAGGAATCGACCTAGTCGTTTCAAAATTACGAATGTAGAATATATAGGAAGATAAAGATAATGAAGTCAGTATGAAAAAAATAGAAAGGATCACAAAGAAAGCAAATGAAAGAAGGACAGAGAGACGAGGAGAATGAGACAGTGATCAAGAAACACCTAGGAAAAGGAAAGACACAGAATCAAAGAAGGAGAGATAGGAAAGGAATGAAAAATAGGAACGGTCAAATTATAATGATATGGCATCAGTCTTAATTTACAATTGAAACCCCTTCGATCATTTAAACACTCTCATAAGTTCTTCCGAGAAGGGTTACGGATGAACTCGGTTCAGATCTACCTAAAACGTCGCTTACACAATTACTATGCATTCATACATATATGAAACTTACGTTTATGCAAAAATCAAGCGATCTGTTTTCTATTTTAAATTTGCAAAATTTTCTTTTTTAAACATAAGGAAAGTAAAGACTCATATATGATATAAAACAACAAGAAATGTATTTTATTCGCTGTAAAAACTCTCTCAAAAATACAAATATGAAAATGTCAAGTTGTGTGACTGGTATTATTGTGACAATACAAGGGAGATAATTATATACAAATAGAACATGTTATAGTTGAGATTTAAAGGGAAATTAACTCAATAAAATATTTATTTTTAATTTAAAGTTTGATATATATCAAAAACATCTGACAGGTATTTAGTGAGTATGTAACAGATTATCTTTAATTAATATGTAGGTCAGCCATGCTGCTGGGAAAACTATCTGATTATGACGTATGTGTGGCACTTGCAGTAATCTTGTTTGTTGATTTCTTATAAAAATTTTCTTTGTGTAAGAAGTAAAATGCCCCAATGTTAAGCTAACATGTACAGTTAGAAGAGGTCAGGGAATAAGTATTTTTCCAATACCTGATCCAAAGAAAAACAAAGAATTGTGTGAAAAATGGATAAATATAAACTTGGAACTGAAAACCTAAATATTAAGACATTCCAATTTTTAAAGGACAGTATTGTCTGTGCTAACCATTTTGAGGAAGAATGCTTTGAAGTCAATACGCAAGTAAGTTGTATTATTGCTTGTTAAACATTTATTTTACAAAATATAACAAACCACTGTTTAATTAAAAGTTAAAGTGGATTTATATACAATCATGTATTAAATAGAAATTTATTATATTGTTTATGCAAATATTGTTGCATCCTATTTTCCCATGCAGTTGAGTCTTATGAAATATTGTGAATGCAAAAGTATATAAAAAGTCATTTGCAGAATTATTTGAATATAAAATTGTATCAAATAAGCTTGCTTGTTAAAACTACATGTGTTGACTTCAAGTACTTATTTTTTTTCCATAGGCTAAGATTATGGGCTAGCCCCAAAGTAGATGCTTGAAGAAAGATCCTGTACCAACTATTTTTAAAGACTCTATACCAAAAATGAAAAGAGTTGCAAGTGAGCAAAGAAAGAGAAAAGAAACAGGCAATAGGTAAATCCTTTTAAATAAAAGTTCCCTTTTTCTTGATTTTCAAAAGTATATATATAATTTTTCAATGAATTTTGGTTATTTTGGGGAATGATTTTTTTTCATCATTATCCCACTGTCAATAAAACTTGTTTCCACTTTAATGGAATGATGGCTGTAATAAATTTCAATTTGATAAATTGAAATAGATTATTTATAACGAACTTTGGTTTAGAATTAAAAATAAGGTTACTCTTTTTGTATATCAGTATTTTTAAAGGGTATTAAAAGTGTATTTTTACTAAAATATTACCCTTATTTTTAGATTTTAGAGGAGATTATGAACCATTCAGCAGATAATGATGTATCTGATATTTTGAATCAATCAGAAGATAATGACCAATCTATGTTTGATGTCCGATCCACAATTAGTAAGTATTATTTCTTTTTTGTGCTTAAAGTTGAGTCTTTTGTCCAATTTGCTGTCTACAGCGATTAAATTGAATATCATTATACATAATATGTTATAATTTATATAGATATATCCTGTATGAATGAAAATTATTTTAATTAATTTTCAGAATATGAAACTGTATCAAAGAAAAGAAAACAAGTTACTAGAGAAAGTTTATTACATACATCTCCACAGCTTCGTTCATAGGTATTTATCTTACTGGTTTTTTGTTTTTATGTAGAAAAGCACTGTTTTCTGCACAGTTCTTACAAGATCAGCATGGAAATTGTGAATTTAAAGCCAAAAAAATGTGGTCAGCATATAACAATTCGGATTAAGAATGTTGAGTGTTTGACTTACAAAACAGAACAATCTGATGTCAAAACAAGTATAACTTTATACGGCATAGATATTAATAAATAAACTTTATTAATTAAGTTACAAGAATAAGTATGTTTTCATGATGTAATTCATAACAATGGGTTAGGTGTTTTGATAATAATATGTAATGTTTCATTTCAGGAAATTCTAGTATTTGTTGATAAGGCAACACAAGTGAATATTGTTATAGACGAGTATCCAAAAGACTGCCCAAACTGTTTTGCAAGAAACAACACAAAGTTAACATTATGTGACCACCTGTATTCATCTTTTAACAGTGAACCAGATCATGAAAAACAAATAGGTTCGCTTAAAGCTAGTAAACACATTGAAATTGTTGAAACAAATGCAAGTGATAATGACACTGATAATGATAGTGATTTCTATATGAATGATTTGTCTACGCCAACTAAAATTGAGATGAACCAACCCAGACAAGTATTGTGAATGATCCAAAATACATTGTATTCAGAAGTTGTCTCATGCAACTTTTCAGAATGATGATTTGTAGTACATGCAATCAAAATGTTGATACTGACGACATTAATTATAGAAGTGAAGGCACAAGCATTCCAGTATCTTTCACCTGCATGAATGGACATTCTTTCAAATGGCAGTCACAACCTTTAATATTGAACCAGCCAGCAGGACATGTCTTGACCACAGCAGCAACAGTTATATCAGGAGGAACATTTGCTACACTGAATAATTTTGCTAAAGCCTTCAATCTTCAGTTCTTAAGCAGTGTAACGTTCAATAAAATTGAAAATGGGTTAGTTATTCCATCAATAGATAAATTTTGGAATTTACAAAAAAATATTAGTATTCGCAATATGTTGGGTCGTAACTTAGTAGTGATTGAAGATGTGACTCGTCTGGATACAGTGCTAAATACTGTACTTACACAATTATGACATAATTAGCTCTGCTATATTATGATTTAATGTTCTACAAGTCACAGAAAGTGACAACTCTGCAAGCAAAATGGAACTTGAGGGCTTTAAGCGAACTATGTCACAATTAAAGGAAGATGGACTCAATATTGTTACTATTGCAACTGATCGCCATGTCCAAATACGTAAATGTCTGAAAGACAACTACCCAGCAATATCTCACCAATTTGATGTGTGGCATGTTTCCAATTCCATCAGGAAAAAATACTAAGTATAGCCAAGAAGAAAGGGAATAAGGACCTCATGCCTTTGTTAAAAAGCATTTCAAATCACTTATGGTATTGTGCCTGTAACTGTGATGGAAATTCTGATTTGTTAGAAGAAATGTGGAAATCAATTGTGCTATATGTTCAAAATATCCACTATTTTGCAGGCAAAATGTTAAAAAACTGTTGTCATCATGAGTTATCTTCAGAGGAAATTAGAAAGAAAAAATGGCTAAAAAAGGAGAGTAAAGCCTTAAAAAGTCTT
>JAULBM010018724.1:0-11435 GCA_032357055.1 Geukensia granosissima | reverse complement strand
TATATAAAAATGGTTGACATAAACATATTAAAGATTGTCAAAAGTTATGTCCCTTTACATAGGTCTACTCCCTTAAGATATAACCTTGAATATTATTTTAATCAATCAATATATGTATTAAGATTATATTAGTTTTTTTTTTTATTTGTTCATTTGTTCAAGATAGGATCGTAATTGTGAAATAGCTCAAGATACAGAATGTGAAATGTTTATTTGATTAGTCTATCAATTTTTCATGTATTATGACCTTTCCCGAAAAAAACTGCATTTTGTCCATTTTGCGACAAAAGCGTCCAGTTTTAATAGGAAAATTTATAATTTGCCGACCTTGAAAGGTATTGACATAAATCGTCGTCAGAACAAAACCTTTGAAAATTCAGACCTGCATGGTATCAATACCGAATCCATATAAAATATAGGCAGCTGAATAAGGAATCAAATATTGAACTGTCTATTGAACAGTCTTCTCATGGGAATGACATCCCTTGCTACTGTTATATATTTTCTCATACTGTCCAAACACGACATTTCCAAATAATCTTCCTTAATTTTCCTTGAATTTGAACTGCTATTGAATCACCCTAATAGTTTTGGAATCACACCTGTAACTGCTGAAAATAACGTGCCCCACCCCTCACAAAAGAGAAAATATAAAATTCCAAACAAATATGAAAACATAAATTGTTTTGGTGGTCATTATATTAGTAAATATAGGGGATCAATCCATTCAACTCTCACTAGTTGTTTTAATTAATCATTTTAAGCCCTTCATTGTGTATTGCATATGGTCTTAAAGAACGGAGTCCGTTTTTTCTTTGTCTCTAACGTTACCATGTTAGGCGTTTAATAGTAAAAGCTAAAAAAACCTATATCAACTTGGCTTCGGAGAGGCATTTTAAGTATGAGGCGGTTATAATAATATTTGAGAATGTGACAGTTTTCAAACAAGTCTTAAATAAGTTTAGTGTAGAATACCCATCTGAGAGATCAAAGTGCGTAGTTCAAGAAGACAAGACATATTTGAAACAAACTAAAAGATAAAAAACAAAGCTAAAACAACACCGGCTCAGAACTTTTTTATGTATGTAACCCCTATCCTGCTCGCACCACCCGTCGTGGAATCTTTAAATCTTATCCGGAATAACGTCAAGACAAGAATAGGTCAAATTATTGATGAGATACATTGATACCATATAGATCAACCAATTCATGATGGCGACCATAGATTTTTAGGAGGGACAATTTCTAACTTGATTGGATGTACCGTTGTTGTACTTATTTATGCTCTCTTCAGAAAATCCTGATACTTTGAACAGGCACAAGAGTATCGAATTAACTGCAAAACATTAACCTGAAGGCAAGTAAAGCAGTAATATTGCCAAATAAATATGGAAATTTTACAATAGGAAGTTTAAGTCATCCCGTTTGCCGTTAATCATAGAAACATTTTATGCCTCTTGGTCAAATTTGAGAAATAAATCTAGGTATGAAGCATATTTTGTTGCGTCTGTGGTCGTCTTAATTTCTAGTTCGCTGGAATATATTTGATCTAGATGCTAACTGAAAGCAGGATCATTCATTAAACAAAAACATAATCGATAAAGCGAAAAGTAAAATTAAACTATTTGACCAATTTCATTTTGTTTTTATACAGGAGTCCCTGTGTGATCATATCTATTTTGAACAAAACACCTCCAAAAATTGAGTATTTTTACCGAAAATAGTCAAATATACCCTTTCATTTTGTCGAAATGACGAAAAGTATACAAGAAAAGGTAATGATTTGTTAATAAAGTATATAACACAATTACCGAACAAATCAAAGTCCATAAGACATACGGCAAAATAGGTATCATCACCGGAAAGTTGGTACCGCAATGGTCCTGACTTGGTACAGGCATTTCAAAAGAAATGGTGGGTTAAATCTAGGTTTTACGGCGCGCCAAACCTCCCGCTTCCATTGCGGCATAAATGTACAGGTGACGATTATCAAGCGGCATTTTCACAACAACTTATCACTGTGTCACAAAATCTAAAATTTGGGCTTAATATGGGGCTTAACGTACCTACTCCTTTTTTTTAACAAAATCGAATTTGAGGTATTGAAGCAGATCTTTCGATTTTTTAGTATTCACTGCTTGTGGAGCGCGCTGTTTCACAGTGCTTTTGAATGCCTTCCTTGACTGTTGACAGTATAGTTGTAAATAAGAAATAGGCTTGGTGAAACACCTGGATGAAATCTTTATATATCTTTCTTTATTTGGACAGTTGTGTAATTTTGGTATCCAGAAAAAAACAGGACCCGGTGTCATTACCAAACGAAGACAGAAACAGGCTGTCGATAACACGAATCTCTTCGTTAGAAGGTGTAGTAGGTATATATGTTTTGTTACCAGATGGTGAAAGATCTTTTATGAAGCAATCAAGGTAGTGTTTTTTTTTTAAACAAATACAATGTTATTTGAGGCTTCATCGTTTGGAAAAATGACAAAGTTTCATGGATGGCGGACAAGTCTATCAAGACTTCATGATCCTTGAAAACTGAAGTAGCACTTGACAATCTACAGATGTATATCTTTGTTTCGCAGTGCACAATAGAGTGTGTTTCTCCCCTTTGTAGAAATACTACATTTTAATTCCACTGTTAGGGTTTTTAACAGTTTAATATTCAATATTAAATTTTGTCAAATAAAACATATTTTATCATTGACATTTCCCGAAAAAAACATATCTTTTAGCGGAGATAAAAATGGTAACTTTTGATATGTTATAAACATATTTTAAGGAATAACCACCCATCCGTAGCATTATATTACTAACATGAGCTGAGATCTAAATATTGTAAAATGAAGTACTCAATCCAAAAACCTGAAACAGGAAGCAACAACCAACAGGAAGGTCATCCACCATGTGCAAGTCAAGGTTTGAAACCATCTCCGTTATTTCAGGAATTCAGAAATTGCATTTTTACTTGAAATTTCTGTAAAATAATAAGTGGTTAAATTCAAACCA
This sequence comes from Geukensia granosissima, assembly GCA_032357055.1. Lineage (NCBI taxonomy): Eukaryota > Metazoa > Mollusca > Bivalvia > Mytilida > Mytilidae > Geukensia > Geukensia granosissima. The sequence goes on along the minus strand of JAULBM010018724.1, from coordinate 8,423 downwards.
GACAACTCTGGGAGATAGATTTGTAAACATCCTCGGTGACTTCTGGTCCACTATCAAAGACATCGATCCAATGTTACCAAAGTTAAATATATATTGTGAATTAAATATACTATATGCAACATTTAAAGGGAGACCTCTCACCAGTAGCATAGGAAAGCAGAGATCCAAGTATCCAAATAATATGAGTGCGGAACCCACTATAATCTGCGGGGCCGTAAACTAAGCAGTTCCTGCCATTTTAAATATACCCGCAGTATTCTTCATTTTTCAACCCGAAATTATTAATTTCAAGGTTAACAGGAATGATAAAATGGGATTGCAATCTCCATGCGTAGAAAGGGATCAGCTCTGCAATTTAGTTAAATAATGATTATACCTTCCGACTAGTTTTTGATGGAGAAATTGAAGTATCTAGATAATTGACCTGTTTTTTTCTTTGGATGATTAACACCCAAGACCAATCAAAAAGTTACCTGAAATGCATATAAAGTGCACACGATGACTGCCATACGTGATCTTTCTTTTGCCGCTGAGTGTTAGAAAGTCCGCTCTTCTAAGTTTACTTATTTAAGGGCCGCTAGCAGTCACTCGACCATGTATTCTATGTCCACTAGGAGACATATAGTGCAGTCCATTAGCAGACATAATAAATATTCTTGTGTCGAAATAAGTGGTTATCATGTCCATTACAAAAATTACCATTTTAGTAACTAAGAATGCCCATAAAAATCAGTTAAAACTTGCTGAGTTTGTTCGCCAATTTTAACTGAAAGTCGCATATGATGTATAGTACATCCAACGTACAACTTTTTTATTAAGAAGAAGATTTATTTTATTTGATTTTTGCAATTAAGCATCAACAATTTTTACATTTGACCTTAAAAGTTGTTTGATATTCAAATTCATATTAATATTATAATATATTATTATCATATCGTTACTAACCTTTATGGAAAATTTTGCAAAACATTTGGCAAATCTTTACCACAAAATGAATTTTTGCTGTGAACCATATGATTTTGCACTTCTGAGACAAAAGATGAATACACAATTTAAATTCAAGATTTATATCACACCACGAATGTCCATTATTTTGTTTTCAATTAAGTAGTAAAAGTCCTTGAAATATATATAAAGAACTTTTGACCTTAATAGATAAGTTCGGTATTCAATTTCGAAACAAAACTAACAGTTATTGACGGCTATGGCAAAAATACAGTTTTTGTATTCAAAAAAAAATTCAAACTGACTACAAAAGGCACAGAGTAACCTATTTGAAAGAAGGTTTTTTTACTACTTCACAAAATAAAACAAAAATTTCAAGAAGTAATAGATTTTTGTCAAAAAAATGTAAGGGTCCGAGGGGGTCAAAAAAGGGTCGGTCGGCCTCGAATAGTAAAGCACTTAGTAGTTGTCCCTGCCGTCGCATTTGGCTTCCCATTCGGGTTGTTTAGATTTTAATGCTTCTTTGCTCTATTTGAATCTGAGACTTAGTTTCTGTTCTAATGTTACTTATGAGAGGTTACTCCTTGAAATGTCCATAAAGCATACCTAAATTTTCCATATTTATTTACCATTGGTAATTTTGTATTTTAAAAACAACGGGTCGATTCCTCTGCTGGTGGGACATTGGTCCCCAAGGGTATTCAGCATCCCAGTTGACAGACTTTCTGACATAAAATTTATCAAACAATGTTTACAGAAATTTGCTGCTTTTTCTAAAATTCTAAACATTGGAAATACGGAAATGTCTCGAAAAGTAATGCACTTAGTAGTTGTCCCGTCAGATTTGGATTCCCATTTCGAGTTATTTGGATTTGAGTGATTCTTTTTCTATATTTCAATCTTTGAATTGCCATGTTTCGGTTCTTAATGCTACCGATGAAAGGTTACTCCTTGAAATATACATATAGCATACCTCAATTTTCAATATTTATATAAAATTGGTAATTTTGTATCTTGTATAAAATTTATGATATTTATTCAACTTATTGCATAAAAATTTATATAGAATATTTACACACTAGTTTAAAATAATTTATTTCAATGTCTTTTCATTGTCCTTCCATTTAAGGGTCTTTTAGTTTTGTCCGTTTTTTATTTTTGCGATGTCATTCGATTTATTTGGCAACGTCTACAATCCGTTTGACAACTTAAGCAAAATTACTTATGTTAAAATGATGCGAGATGGATTGCACTTTATTACCTCCTGTAGTCTAAAAACGGACTCTGAGAAGTCAAATGTCTTTGGTCAACCCTATTGTCGCCAAGCCATTTGAAGTGATTAAAACTCACAAATTTTATAGTATCTATAATCCGATTGCATTTGAAAAGTAATGATGGAAAAAATAAAGCCTATTTATATATCCAATTGCTTTTGCCGAATTTGAGTATTAAATTCTTTTTCGCATTTGATCTTTATATACTGTGTAAACTTTGCGGCATTTTTTACAGACGTTTCTTCTTAAAACACATAATAATTCTCAAATTCCATTAGAAAAAAAATTCGCAGTTGCTATGCATGTTTAAGTCTTCTTGGGTTCTTCTTCAAAAACAAAATAACTTCTTCTAATCTTCTTTAATTAGAAAAAGCAAATAGCATTTGAGACGATATTTAAGTCTTCTTGGGTACTTTTACTTTGGTGATATTTTTGTGGTCTTCTTGGGTATTTTTGGAGGTTTTCTGGGGGTATTTTGGGGTCTTATTTGGTATTCTTGTATTTTCTTGGGTATTTTTATGGTCCGAAAAATGAGAAAATATGTAAATAAATCGTGCTCATATTGTTTAGTTTCAATGGAATAAGGCGTGGATTCGTATGTTCTAATATTTTAGACAAACATGACTTTCAAAATTTATTTGCATATTCTGACTCATTTAAGGAATTTGTAACTGGTCAAAAACGAGACAAATTTGTAAATAAATCTTACTTAAATTGTCTCAATTAAAAACCTGGCAGATTCGTGGATTTTAATATTTCGGTCAAAAGAACTCTCAAAATTTGATTTCATATTCCGACTCTTGCAAGAAATTTATTACTGCACAAAACCCGACATTATGTAGATAAATCATACTTATTTTGTCTGAATATTTTTTTTTTCATTTTCAATATGTCACGATTGCCAATTAAAGTTAATTGCAATTTCCGGATTGCTAATAAATGTCATTTGCAATTTACAAGAAATTGCTGCTTCATTGGTTGTTGATTGCGTTCTGCATGATTGCTGTGTAACACAAATTTATAAGCTATAGGCAGGTGCCGATAAAACTATTTTATTTTAATTTGTTTTTTTTTGTTCATCAAACTAAAAGTTTATTTATATCACTGTTCATATTAAACAATGATGCTTATACATAATGTATTGCACATTGCACACAGACAGAGCTGTGATGGACCGCCGGTAGAGTGCTCACTTATTTATATCAGTAACCAATGACTTAAGTAAATCTTTTGTTTTTTAAAACATTTAATTTTCAGTTTTTGCGCGGATAATCTTTTAAGTCCTTTGTGTCATTAGTGAGCCATTTGTCAAAGATGCCTTCAAGGTATCACGTTTCAAAAGGAATACAGTAAATGTATGGTAAAAACCAGGAAAAACCGACTTTGTTTCCAGGTAAACACACAACTCGCAATTCCAGCGGATTTGTGAAATACTTTGCCAGATCACATTTCGATAAATTATTATTTTTGTTAAATAATTAAATTATTAAATTTATATAAATTTGCATGCTGAGTTCTTTGGAGATTATGTTATAAGATATGTAATTAAGGTCACCGGAATGCCCGACGACAGTACTGAATGCACAACAGGTCGTGACAGACCAGTGTCCAGCACATTTTGAGACGACCACCTAATTTACCATACGATTCGACCGCCTTTAAGGGAAAATCAAACAGAATAGTTAGAGGTCGCTTTTTAATTTCATCGGTCTTTCCTCAAAATTAACGAACCATCCCTAAAATTACCAGGTTTCTATTAATTTTAATCTCCTTGCGCTTACTTTAAAAATTAAGGAAATCCTGCTAAAATTAAGGAAGGGGCAAGGAGTTTAAGGAAAACCATTAACTAGTGTTATTAAGTAAAGCTTATTTTTACATTACCTGTGAATTGTCTTTACCTCCCTTTTCTGATTCACAGAATGTTATGTCACAACATTTCATCAAATTATTACTACCTACATTTTTGTAAAAACAAAGAACATTTTCAAGGTCAATGGGAAAAGGGCAAAAAACCAGTAACTGAACAAATCCAGAAACGGCAAGATCGGGCACACAGAAAATTAGAACTGGGGAAAAATTCCCCATGCCTGTCAAAAGCCGTACTTTGGGTATGAACGGTTCAAAACCGAAACCAAATAGAAACAGATGGAAACGTTAAACCATCGTTTTTCTAGACCGACCAACATGTCTGAGAATGGAAAATGTATTTATTTTTGCAAAATTCTTAACCTTTATAATTTCTATTTCATGATGTACAAGGGATAATACTACAGAAAAGTCAAATGACATCAAAAGATGAAACCTCTTTAAAGATACCAGCTGTCTTGTCAATTTTTCAATCCAATGTTAGGCATTTCATCCTCCAAAAATGAAAAGGATTTCAAATAAATATGTGTTATATGGATAATTATATACTGTTTCCAAAATACCTAAAAGTTGTTCTTTATTTTGTGTTTTAACGTGGCCTTTTTATATTGTTTTATTTGATATTTAACTTTTAGATAAACTTTTATCATAATTGATTAGTTTTCTTGCTTTTTCTGATCAAAGATATGTATTTTCTAATTACATACATAAAGAATGACTTTCCGTTAAAATGGTTGTCTCTCTTGGGCAGAAATTAGTATTGCGAAAATTGCGATAGATTTAGACTCGCAATAATTGAAATCAGCATTTCTGATTATGTCAGTAGTATTTCACAAAAAGTTTTAAGAAGGCGCAATTATGAATCTCGCACTATCCCCTAAAGTTAAGAATTCGTAAGTATAAATGCATGCAATAATTTCTGAATTTTAAGTTATTCCATACTATAATATTTTTTACATCTCATTTTACATTTTGTTTGTTTTCTTTTGGAATGATGCGTGTCAGAATACTGCCAAAATTTTGTGCTGGAACATCCTGGGTGCACTATGTGCAAGAAATTTGCTGTAAGGTTCTGGCACACCATGCGCTACAACTGTGCTAGACAAACAATTAAATGACAACAGTGTACCAATTGTGTGTGCCGTAAGTTTGAAGGGAAGTGCGTCAGAAAACTAATTTGCATAATAAAAATCAGCTTGTGGCTTGTTTGCTGTAAGTTAACGTTTTATAGGCGACCTCCGGAAAGCCTCAACTGATTTGCCTAACCTCACACCTTATCTCAACATAAGAGGTATAAATTGCCTTTTATTTGTAAACCACAAGAAGTGTATTTATTACAAGAAGCGAGGATCAGATGAAACTGAGACAAGTCCGTGACAATCTTGAAAGAGAACATGACAAACACGACACGCTCCATAAAAATGTACAATAAAATAACTCTTTTTAAACCCAAATAAGGCGATAGAGTTGGGTTAGCAGCTGAAGCCTCTTAAAAACGACGCATTGGCCATTTTCCAATCTTTTAATAATCGTTCAAGGGTATATGGTAAAGATGTCACGCTATTGATCAAAGTCAGTTTGTTAAGTTTCACATATTCGTATGGTTCTAGGCCTTACATAATTATAGTACGTTTGGTATAAATATGTATGGCTATACCCCGAACACCTAAAATTGCTTAATTAACTCTCCTATTATGCCGAGCAACCAACAAATATTTTGTGTTCATATTTATTAATTTGTAAGATTCGTGACAGGCCAGGTTTAGCTTTTCGTTTTGTCGACTACCAATAAAAAATTTATTAATAATTTTCTACAGATAGTAGACTAAATAAAAACATAACAATCTTTTTTGTCATTACGTACCGTCTACACTCTCAAGAAACAACTCTCCGAACATTTGCCAGTAAGGGAGGTACACTACATCTTTAAGAAGTTGCCAAGTTGGTTCAGAATTCGGATATAGGTTAGCTTGTGTAACTACACCAAAACTGAGGAGGACAACTGCAAATATCATGAAAAAGAACTGGATATCTGTAACCTTCAATATAAAAAAATAACATTTGAAGATTGCACTCCAACCATTAGAAAAACATTAATAATTGACAAATCGAGAGATTTTCGCAACGCGTTCAACAAGGTTGGAATACCAATTCTTATGGAAAACGTCCAATCGCCACGAAAAAAAAAACGAAGACGTAAATAAAACGGTCGTACAAATTGAACAGATTTAGGAAAAACTCTTTGTATACTAATAATGAATAACGAATATTCAAAGATCTCAAAGAGGAAAGGGTTGCTGACTTTTTGGCATCTAAAGATTTTTTCATATTCACCACATTTATTCAATATTTGTAAACTTGTTTTTTTTAACCATTGATGTATCTGCTAATGGACCAAAGGTTCCCAAAGGGATTCGCCAACCAACTTGTCAGACTTGTCTGGCGTAAAAATCAAATAAAAATTTGCTGTATTTATGTAGATTATAAATAATTGTAATGGCGGAAAGGTTTCGAAACTTTTCATACCGAATAAATGTTAAATCCGGATAGTTTGACTCATACGATGGCCGAGAAGGACCATCAAAACTTCAAAATTCAGAATTCAAAAAAAAATTTACATCTTTAATACAAAATTCAAAATCCGATAAATTGATTTTCCCGCGCTTTGCTATTCAACATCCAAAATTTAGAATTCAATATACCAGAAATGTCAATCCCCCAGTTTTTAAAAAAATTAAATAGTACACGCCTTAGAGTTAGCTACGGTATCCACGGATATTGTTACCTCATGAACAACAACAGTATTTTAAAATATTCTCTATCACAAGCACTATCATGTTAGTGTGTCGTTATTGATACAGTCTAATTCAGTTTCACGATAAGGAAGATTCAAAACCAAGCAAGACAAACGGAAAGATATTTAGTAAATATTTCTAACACTTTAGATGAGGTTTTTCACGGATTTCCTAGGCTCCCTTTTTCCATCTGCCTGAATTAGTGTTCTCTTACTCTTTCTCGTGTGTAGATAACCTATGCGAGAAATCCAAAATGCATAATCAAAAAAGACATGACAAACTCGACACAAACTAAAAAGTAAGGCGGAAAAAACTGATTCAAGATGAAATATAAATACATAAACGAAGGAGATCAAGTAAGATGGCCGAATGAATATTTTACCCTTTTGGAAATTCTTGTTAAGAATTTGGACAAAATCAAAACTACGAAAGCCCTTTGCACTTCTCGGGCTATAAACAATCATTCTATGACAAAATTAAAATCCTAAACTAAAAATGTGATAGTAGTTGAAGTAACATGCATGAATTGCCACATGTTCCAAAATCAAAATAAAAAAAATTCAAACGGTAAATGCAACTACTCTATCTCAAAATCAAAACCATCAAGTCAAAAATCTTAACGAAGTTTCATCCACATGGCGGAAATGGTGTTTGCCAATTTTGGTCCCCTATCTGCACATCTGACCCAAATTAAAGTTCCAACAGTAGAAAAAATGAAGGAGTTCAGTCACAAGGAAAGTGTTAGGGACGCACGAACGGATGAAGACAATGACAATATCACTGAAATCTTCTTTCGAATCCGGAGAAAAAATGTAATTTTCTGGATTCTAAAGTTTGTTACCTTTGATTGGTAATCAGTGAAAAGCGACATTAAATTAACTTCGCTTTCGACAGTTTTATTCATATCTCAGACATATGATTTAACACGGACTCATCATTATGCATTTTCTGGCTCATTCAACTATTATCAATGCAAAAAGCCACAAATATTTATAACAAAATGTAATTATTTCTGTTGTTTTCTTGCGTTTTGTACAACTTGAATTTTGGACCAATGTATTTAAATGTACAATGCAAAATGTAAAAAGTATAAAAACCTTAATTATTCTGGAACATGTTTTTAATTAAATGTGTATTTTCAATTTATTACCTATGTATTTATTAGGTATCGCATTTACATATTTAGTATGTTTTTATCCATATTCTCGTTCAGATTCAATAAGACTTATTTTATGTCTTCCTCTAAAACTAGTGTTTCAATCTTATCTAGATAATTACGTTCCCCGTTCTTTATACGTCATTCACATTACTGAGTCCGCCAAACTAACAACGATCAACACGAGGAGCGATCCGCGACACACCACTGTGTAAGTGACTTTCTCAATGTAACTTGTTTTAATTTGTATTGTTAAACAATTGCACAATTCATTTATATACATTTATCTATCTCTGAACGATAATTTATACGGAGCACCTGAACTCGCCCTGGTTTTTGTAGGGTTCGTGTTACTCCAGCTTTAGTTTTCAGTGTAGTGTTGTGTGT
>JAULBM010018723.1:0-21337 GCA_032357055.1 Geukensia granosissima | reverse complement strand
TATATATATATATATATATATATATCTGTAATTGGCAGACATGGAATATGCGGATTTCAAAAGTTGTTCAATGTAGAATATCTTACCGATGTTTATTTCTATAGTCCAAAGATCAATTGCAATTACATGGAATAATTGGAGTTTATCATTTTGTAGTGAACTATTGGCTCAGACATCGGGTAAGATTTCGAGGAGTACATTTGGATCTAATTATTATATGTGTTTGAAATTCATTGAGTCCCTTTTATTCGCATTATACACTTTAATTCTTTTTATATTTTGAAAACATGTATTGTAATTTCAAAACAGACATCGACAGGGTGAGCTTTATGTTTAATTGCATCTTTTTCTGTTAAAACCCAAGCCATACATTAATTGTACCCTACTTTTAAACAATTTGTTCCCTAACGTGTTATCTTTTAAAGAACAGGTCCGCTTGGGTCTATTTGGAACATAAAGTTCTTGATCCCGGACCACTGGTGCATGATTGTGAAAAATTAATTTTGTACACCTTATATTCAACTGGGGACAAAGGATTTCGTATTTTTTGTGGATTTTCGTATCCGAGTTTCAAATTGTCCATGGGAAATACTCAAGCTGTGCTTAAACTCTTAGGATAATGAACATTGTAACAAAACATACAAATGCGGTTATCCCTATAATTCCTTTATATACATAATGGGTCGTCTTTTAATAGACCGAATGTAAAAGGCTATTTAACCCAAGAAATAATAAAGATAATGCAATTGTAATCTTTGAACAATTTAACAGTTTAGAAATACTGAAGGAATACTAGTTAGAATGTGTCAATAATTTTTGAAATATGGATAAGGTTCTTTTTCGAGGTCTTTCTATAAAAATGTTTATATCACCATTTATATTTCACAGTTGACAGCTAAGTTATCTATGATTTTGTAAAATCTTTAAAAAAAAACCACCCTAATCGATAGTCTATTACAAGTTTTGTACAGAAATCCTACAGCATCAGATTTCAGAATATATAAAATAGAAATGTTAAAAGCATTTGACATGGAAATTTTTTTTTTTTTTGGAATCAGTGTTTGATTATTTTCTAAAAGGTTTAGCCGATAACAATTTTAAGCAAAAACAGCCGAAATATCTGTTAAAATATAGGTCTTTTCAAATAGCAATCTTTATGAGCATGCGCTTAATGAACACGAAAATTATCTCTTTTGATTTAAAACTTTTATAAATGTTGTCCATCATGAACTCATGCGTAGTGACTAGTTTTAAATCATGTTCCAGTTTTTTAACCCCCTAATCAGTTTGTTTTAACGTTGATAAAAATAAACATCACTGCCCTGACAATGGTTGGAGAAAGATTGAATTCTCTTCGGAGTATCTCTTTTTTGTTTATGTAGGTTGTTTTAAAGAGTTTTGGGTTAAAATTATCAGTATAACGTTTTGGACTGAATTTTGCTGCAATCTCTGTTTTCTGGCATTTCTGGTACGACTACACAATTGCAGATCTTTATTGTATATCAAACAACATGTTGCATTAGATTGTAGACAATAGCTTCAGTACTTTCATTTTTATCTAAATTAGGTGTAATCTCGTATTTTTAAAGAAATACGCTATATGTACAGACATAAAATATGAATATCTCTTTACATAAAATGTAGTTCTCATTTACACATTTCAAGGCTGTTAAAGCGACCATGGTCATTTACCACGGCAAATTACGTATAGAATCAATAGGCACTGAAATTACACAGCAAACGTTTAGTTTGATGAATCTTGTTGAAGCGTTTCCAAAGTTTACACTCCAAAGGTGCATCTTAGCTAAAAGTTTTTAAACAAGTGTTTATTCATGAAAAAGAACATAACTGATAGCCATTGGTAAAATCAATTTATACTTTTTACACAATTTATCAACATTATTATTAAAACAAATCAAACAATTATGAAATCATACATTATATTATAGGTTTTTCTTCTATTCATGGAGTATATTACAGCAAACAACATAACAACATTAATTGATAAACAAGACACACAAATATGTTACATCCGTTTTTGCTTGGGAACTTTATTTTTCATTATGATATGTCAGAGATAATAAACAGCATTAAAAGTGTTGTTTACTTGCGTTATATAGATTATTATTGTATGTATTGAGTAAATTAACCTCATATTTATTTTCCGAATACTTATAATATTTCAAAATTTGTTGGTCGAATTCCCAAGAACCTGGAACAGATTTGAAATTACCCGATTATAAAACTATATCATATTGGCGTCCTATGTTTTTTTTATATAAATTACAACATTTAAAAAAAGAAATATAAAAATGGCAAGGCAAATAATTAAATTAGTGACAGAATATGAAATTGTTGTAAAAGATAGACAGATTTGGATTGCAATACTATTTGATTGCAACAATTATATATATTTTCTTTAGTCTGGAACGAACATTCCAACTTTGCAATAGGTAAAAATAAAGTGACAAAACATTATGTTATCATTAATAGTTTCTTAACTCCAATCATTTGATAACAGACTGAACATTTTTTTTCGATTACAACTAAATTTCCTAAAGCGTTGATAGCTTTTTTTACGTTAAATTTAAACTGTAATAGATACATTGTGCAGGGACTGCCCTTTGGCTTCATTTGACTATCATGAGTCTTTCTAGTGATTGTTTTCAGAAAGGGTAAATGAACATGGTGTGCACTTTGTAAACTTATCTGGATTTAAACTATGTCAATTATTGCAACGATTTTGTTTGCATCTCATAATTATTATGTCACTCAAACTTAATTTAATTTTTGTGGCTCACCAAAGACCGACTTTAAAAAAAACATATATACCTTTTGTGCCACTATTTGATCCTTGCTAATGTCTTTAACATTGTAAATGTCAACATATTCTCGGACAAATGTTTAAAAAGGGTTTTGTAAGCTCATAAATCAAATTTAATCGAATTGGTTGCTAACCTTCTTATCGACCCCCTGTTGTTGATAGGTTCCGATTTGCTCTATTTGTTGGTTTTTTTGTTTAGTCAGTGTCGTGTTCCGTATTGTTCTGTAGGTTGTACGAAATCGGCTTTCTCAAATTTTATTGTCTTTCGACTTTCCCCGTTTTTTCTAACCATTCGGTTTGCTCTCGCTTCACCTTCTGAAGAAAATATTATTTCTTGCATTTACTATATATGGAAAACCCTATCGATAAAAACGTGAGCAAAGAAGATATAAATATCCATCTCCTTAATAATTGAAGACATATGTTTCAAGTTTCTATTTTTTTTTTTTTTTTTTTTGTATTGTATTAGCAACATACGACTGTTGTGTCAGTACTGACAGTTTTACACTTAAGTGAGAGAAAATTATAGAAATCAGCAAATTTTAGATCAGATCATGCTACAACAGGCTAAGACGTATAGAAATGTTATATATGTAAAACAAAAACTTCCCATAGAAAATAGCTACAACTGCACAGTATTATCTTGATAAATACATTTTTCATTTATTGAAAAAAAACATATCAATTCTGAATTATTCGTTGAAACTCACTGTTCCATTAAATAAAATAATTCACAATGCATTTAGATTGGAGTTCTATCTTTGCTGTCTTGCGTTTTTTTTCTTGGCAACAATACTGACTATCATGGCTCGGTGATACAAATGAATTTGGTATTGCATTTCGGATTGTTCACATCACATTTTTAAAAACTACTGTATCAAACACTTTATATAACTGAAAAAAAAAACTATTTCATAATATGCCGCTTAGATCCTTTCAGTGTCTTTTGAGCACTTACGTTCGCCAACTTCAATTGTACTGTTGTGAATGTTAATGAACCATAATACAATAAAATTATTGAGCTTCAGCTGTACATGAAATACCATAATTAAATCTCCAGCTAAGGTTATTGGAAAAAACAATACAAACTAGAATACAAAGGCATCGTTACATGTACTATTTCAACAGCAATTCCTGAAATATACATTTATGTTTTGAGTAAAAATTCGTTCGATTTTTTCCAATTAAAAGTAAAATACACAGTCGTAATTTAAGGGGTGTCTGGGGTCTAGAAAAAGTCGGTCGATTTTACCGTCAGCAAGACGAACTACTGCAAAAGCTTCGTCTTTATTTAAGGGTTAAATGTCAACTTTTCCTGAGACCAGATGGGTAAAAAATATTTTTTTCGCTTTATTCACTAGGGACAAGGTGTGCTAAACATTTATCAAACAAATAAAGTTTTACCTCGTTAAGTGTGCAAAAAATTATCTAACAAATAAAGTTTTACCTCGTTAAGTGTGCAAAAATTATCAAACAAATAAAGTTTTACTTGTTAAATGTGCAAAAATTATCAAACAAATAAAGTTTTTTCTCGTTAAGTGTGCAATAAATTATCAAACAAATAAAGTTTTACTTCGTTAAATGTGATATCGAGTATTAATTTTTATCCATAAAATTAAGTTTTATTTAACAACCGAGACCTAGAGGTAAAAACTTTATATGCACTGAGAGGTATATACCATGAAATGATGTGGTGTTTGTGGTGTCTGGAAACGAAATCTTTCTGAGCGTCTAGATGTCAATTCAAGACATCCGATTGTCAAGGTGTTTATCTAAGCAACACTTAGGTATTTAATAGACTCTTCATAAAACAACTTCTGTTTGAAAACATTCACCCTAAAATTTTAAATAAATGATATTTTATTATAAACCCCTAGGTAGTCCCTTACATTTGTTGGGGGATAATAACTATCTCTCATATCTGCTAGTTACTGATCAGAAAATGTTCAAGTAAAGTTAATTTATTGACAAAATAATAACTAATTGTTGTAAATTTATTAACATAATAATCACTAATTGCTGCTTAGAAAATGTTCAAATTAAGTCAAGGATTCACTAGTAATTATTATGAACAGTCATAATTAACTAATTAATAGGTCATTGTTTGGGTTTTCGTTGAAGACAAGATGCTTAAAATACAGCTATGAAGTCTTCTTTATTAAAAAACGCTTGTATCTCAAAAAAACAAAAATTTCAAAACATTTTATCGAGATGAAAACAATTTTGTAAATACACTTTCTGGTTTCTGCTTATTCATTTTCTTTTATGCCTATACAATTCCATATAGATTGAAACACTTTAATTTAATATGAGCGTAGTACCTTGGAAAAATTTTAATTGCACATAGACATGTATTTTTATAAATATACCAACACGGATTATTGTATTAAAGCATGTTTTTCTCAAATTATGTTATGTATCGAAATGTTAAAGTAACAATCGCTTCGTTCCTTGTTTGGTATTTCTGGTAATGTATTATTTTACGTGATCTATTTTAATTCCATCAATACTTAATAATTTGTACTATTGTGCTGCTCATCTAAGAGCTGTGGACTTCTGGTCCAGAAACCACTTTTTTCTAGAAAACACAACATAATGAAATTAGTTTTAATGTTTTCGAAAAAGAAACCATCTTCTGAAAAAGGCCTTGGTCGCAAACTTGTCCATTGGGTTGGGAAGTACATTCTTGACTGTGTTTAGACAGATAACAAGTTCTCTGCTCAAAGCCGCCTTGCAACAATTCATCATACGTCCAGTGTAGAATACCCATGTGAGAGATCATAAGTGCATAGTTCAAAGAGACATGACAAATTTAAAAACAAACTAAATGATAAAACGTAAACAGAAGGAAAAGGATTTCGAAGATACCAAAGGGGCAGACAGAAATCGTAAGTCGGAAGACAGACAAGACCATGGCCATCAATAAGAAACGAAAGACATAGAACAAAGGCATAGAATCCACGAACTCCTTTACAAAACAGGAGTGGGATCAGGTGATCATGAAGGGTACATGTAAGCATCCCCTGTATTGCGCGCAACACCCGCCTTGGAATCCTTAAACTCCATTCCGGGTTAAAGTCAATCCAAGAAGTGTGTTTCAACATAAAGTGCAAGTATTGTTTCACGTATCAAAGGGTGATTTGTGACAATCTTGACCACCTAAGTTGCTGTTGATATCAAATGCGATTGAAAAATAATAGATGAATATGGTAAATGTACAACAAAATGAATAAGAAATTTCGTGTTTGTTAAAACATTATTGCAAAAATGACGAATCTGTTCTAATTATTTCCTTTACCATTTATCCCCCTATCGCGCCCAAAATATTCAGTAACAAAAGTGTATTACACGATCTTACTGCTGGTGACCAAAAGGCTAAATCTGCGGACTGTTCTTGCGCTTGCGCCAATTCCAATTTCAAATATCATCCTGCTGGCCACGTCATAACCGGAGATTTGAATAAAGTTAAGAACGTATCTCTTAAAAACAACCTGTTTTAAAGACCTTAATATTATGAACCGCAGTCCGTCAACTGCAAATACTTTAACTTAAAACTATTAATAAATTCTGTAGAATAACAATGCCTTAATAAGTATGGCATTGAGAATACACAATTGCAATCCAACTTACACAATAACAGCACTTTCAAATTGAAGATATTGATAATCATATGTCAGTTTTGTCTTTCTTTGTTATTTCCAGGACTAAGTAATGGACACTGAAAAGAATTCGAGTGTAGAATACCAATGTGAAAGGTCAGAAGTACAAAGTCCAAAGAGGCAAGACAAATTTGAAACAAACTAAAAGATTAAATGAAAACAAAAAGAACAAAGGCTTGGAATCACGAACTCCTTTACAAAACAGGAGTGTGATCAGGTGCTCATAAAGGGTAAGCATCACCTGTCTTGCGCGCAACACCTGTCGTGGTTTCCTGAATGTCAAAATCGGTGTCAAATCAAATGTCAAAATCTGGAGTGTCAATTTGTGTCAAATCTGGAAGGAATCCACAAACTCCCATATAAACAGGAGTGTTATCGGGTGTTATGATGGGTAACTTCCGTCGTGGAATCCTTAAACTCATATCTGGGTTAACGTCAATCCGAGAAGAGGTGAACTTATATTACCGGTAACAGATTCATTACTAGTTGAGATACACTAACTAATTCGTTATTGCGACCTTACCGAAGATACCGAAGGGGCAAACGTCGTTAAATCGATAAATTAGAGGAAACGCAAGACAATTTAAATAAAAAAGAAACAAACATAGAACGCATAACACTAAACTGAAAACTAAAGCTAGAGTAGCAGGAACCCTACAAAACCCAGGGTATGTTCACGTGCTCCGGAAGGGTCAGCAACTCCTGCTCCACTAATTACACTAGTGTTACACAGTAGACAAAGCCTTTATAAAGTCGCAATTGGTGTTATTCACAACCGTTATAGGAACGGATTTGTTGTTATGACAGTGGGAAGATATCTATTGTAATTTGTGAAATGATATTTTGTATCGGTCAACCAAAATCATGATGGCTTTCTTGTCAGCGGAAACCCTCTATCAATAAAATCCTGATAGGAATCACACGCCATGGAGTAGCATATCAATTGAATGATATATACTCTGTATGCAGGTGCAGCTAGATCAAAGTGATCTCTTTGTCGTAAAGTATTTCTTAACCCGCCCTTACTATCCATTTTAGGTGAAATTCAAGGTATGAAATAGACCCTTCTGTTTTTGTAGTATCCTTGATTTCAAAGTTCAACTGGATAGATGTGGTTAACATAGTCAATAAAATTTGAAATCTGTGAAAGAACATCATTTATATACGTGAAACCTAAAGATTGAGCCAGCCTTTTCTCGTTTCTCTGCAAAAGGCTTTGTATGAATAAATCGACGTGAAGGGTTGCACAGTTGGAATGCCGACATTACATTTTACATAAGCGTTTTATAGTTGGATATTTGCCAAATGTTCCAAGAAGCCTCTATCGAAGCTTTTAAGATCGATTAATATCCCTTTCAAGACGTAGAAAACGATACCAATATATCGTTGTCGGTGGAACTAAAACATATTTTTTTTCCACGCACAACAAAATTACAAATCAATTACACAGATGGGGTATTACAAAAATGTTCGAATTCCTGATTGACAACATTTTTCTTAAGTTTGGAGTACAAGTTTCCAGCTAGCGATCAGCATTCCAATGGGTACTCATTGTGCTACTTCCCTCGTCGATCTATTCCTTCAACCGTTTAAAGACAACACTTTTAAGATTTATAACAGAAAAAAGTTAGCACAAACCTTTTATTACAATTTCCGTTATAAAGCTGTTGTTTTCTCACTGATTTGGTTATTATCTTTATCTCAGCTACACAAACGAGCATGAAATTCAAAGACACAACAGACACCTCTAAGTCTGTCATATACTGTTATCCTAATCTCGAATAAGACAATTGAGAAAGGCTTCACATAAAACTATATGAAAAATGTGGTTGGGATCCGCATTGTTCATAGGTGTATGTTTTTTTTTGTAGTTGTGGTCTTTTTCATGAAAGTCCACAACTACAGTTGTTCCAGATATAAAACTTCAGCATTCTCGTGTTTTTATGACGACTTCCCTCTATACATCCGCAAAATAACTGCAGTGTAAAAATCTGAGATCTTTACAATAAATCATGGGACTTGGTGAATTTACGCTACAAAATAGTTCCTAATTTTCATTATAAAATTTGTATACTAGTAATAAATTCGCAGATTCAGTGCTTATTTGTATTCCTAGTTTAACCTTCAACTGCAAACAGATAGGAATTGTGCATTTGTTTGTTAACATTGCATTTTAATTATGCTGACACTTTTTTTTCTTTTATGACCCTGTTATCGATAAAAGTGAGAATTTTGATATAGGTCAACACAGGTTATGGCGAATAAAAATATATAGATAAATAATAATTAAACATTAACGCTTCTGAATATTTTTATAGGTCGTTCCGTTACACAACGTACAATGTATATTGATGGTTTTCAAGTGGTAAATTAGATTGAGAACATAAACTTGCTGTGTAGGACGTTAATAGCTTGCTCTTGGCAGCAAATAATCCATGACCATACATGCGGTGTGTATTGAACAATTTAGATTTTTTACTCTCTACCAGGGCTTCAGGGGAAGAGACAATGATAGAACCTAAGTTCCAGCGAAATTTAAATGGTTTCTTCGTAAATTGTCTCCAATCATTAAATAAATATTGCAAATTTAAGAATATCATATTTGATGTGGTACCATAATGTTTCTTTTATTTCATTATTTGACTTACCAAATTACATTAACCCAAAATTTACTCGTTTTCTCGTTATTTCAAAGAAAAAGGTTGCTCTGAGGTATTTTTTCAGTTGCTAAATAATAAATAAATTGGCCTGAAATGTCACCCATTTCTCAACATTTCAGGACGGAATTGCGACCTCAAGTAGCAAAGAGCTACGCGTCCGTTTAAACTGAACAATAAGTTTTGTTTTTCACAAAAGCTCTACGGGAACAATTTTGAGCTCTTATCCCTAGTTCTGAAACAAAGATTTAAAGATAACTTATTCAATTAGCTCAATACACTTTATACGCAACACGCACAGAAAGCTGATTTAAATGTAGTGACTAAAAAGTTTGCCTTCACAACTACATGTGACTATATATCTATAAATTTAGTTGGGGTAAGGCCATATATTATTGCGGTACTTTGATCAATTTTATCTGTACAAGCATGTCATATTCTAGATATTGTCGTGCTTCGACTGTTCCCATTGGTTTTATTTGATTGATTGACTATGCTCAACGTTCAGCGGAAAATATTACATGCATGTTCAGGCCGAGAACAAGTTATCAAACAATAAATCATAATTGGGACGGGCTGGGAGTCGGGGCAGGGGGGAAATCTAGCTTCATAAAGCATATTGGGACTGTTTTGGTAGAAAGCAGTAATTTAACATAAACAACAGTCTCTCAACGACCGTTCATGATAGTGTCATCAACGTGCTAAAAGCGTGGCATTCTTCTAACACGTGACCCACTGTTTTACGTCACCTTCGAATGACGTTAGTTGAGAATTTATACATCTCGTTAAATCAACAAACGCCCCTTTAAAAGGCTGAGAAACAGAGGAGCCTATTTCTTTACCCCGGCTACTCTCGGGGTGATTGAGTATTATTACATCCTGCACAATCAACAGGCGCCCCTTAGGCAGGACTTTTAACTGCAGACCAAGAACACGAACGGCCTATTTCTAATATACGGGCGCCCTCGGGTGTTTTTTTTTAAAGACCCGAAATACATTTTAAACTTTAGTCTACAAAATAATCATGCAAGCGATGTCGTACCCTTGAAAACCTACAAATATTGACAGTTTGTTTTTAATGTCCTATGCATTTTTGATGTTCGTTAAAAGCGTGGTAATAGAAAATTTAATTAACAAGAATTATTTTAAAATCTCATCTGAGATAACTTGTTATTTTACAGAACAACCTCTGCAAACCTGTTTGTCTGTTTCCTCTTGTCAGACAATTTGACATTAATCATTGGTGGTTTCGGTCTTCTCATGGCCAATCATGCCATGTCTCCTATTTTTATATTTATACCTTGAAAAACACAGGTAAGTTGGTTACTTATTCAGTATATGACCTTCAATATCACACAAAGAGTAAGTAATTAACTTGACATTCCGATGTATGTGTGTAAAATTTAGAAAGCTTGAAAAATCTGGTTTTGTGTTGATTGTGTATATTCTCTTTAGGTTAGCTCCAAATCGATCGGAGTGGTTTTCATGGTATAGTTTAATTGATCAATTTTAAAAAGGAGGATATCACTTAGTTTATTCATATTGTTAATGCAATTTTAACACCTGAAACGTAAAAATAAAGATGAAAAATGGCAATAAAGAACAGATATTCAAAGGATAATAAGTAATAAACTACTATTTTTGGCCTCAGCGTGTCTGAAGTAGATAAATCCAGAAAATCGCTTTACACGCACTTACATAAGTGACGTACGTATTACTTTGGAAATTTGTTGACAGAGAGGGGACATATTTGCCGTAAGAAACACTAAACCATCTTATGTAGGCAAAACTAAAAAATTTCCCCTCGTGGTTGAATATTACAACATCATATCTCTTAACAACTTTTATCCATCGTGTGTTATTAATAAATGAACCTGGTTTTACACAAATTAACAAAATCGTTCATATACCCATTAACAATAATCAAAGCTAATTTTTATTTACTTGCATCAAAGGATATTACTGATAAAATCTGTGTAGCTTAAAATATTTGTGGTGGATTATATTCTTAGCAAGAGTTTTGCTCTCATACTGCTTCAATGGCCACGAAGTCCGACATATTAAGAAGAATAAATAAAGAATTAAAACGATAGTTGGATATTCAGCACCAACACACTGAATAACAGAAATATTGTACATAAAATGCAATATCTAGTCCTTATAAAAATATAATTCAAACTACCCGAGACTCATCGACTAATGCGGGGGGCGGGGCAGGGCGGCCCTGGAATAGAAATCGGCCGCACGATATCTCCACCTGCAGGAAGAACCACTGCTAAAGTGGCGTCCGTTGGTTCGAGCGGAATGTATACATACTCAACCTCCCAATTAAAACACTTGTGCTAGTGAAGAATGAGCACTAAGATCCGTCCTAGAGGCATTAAAATTGTCCTCTATAAGGGGCGTCCCTGGTTTGGGACTGTATAATTCACAATCTGTTCGGAGAGGGACTTTAAAGACGCAATATGTTTAGAAAGTACCACGTGCATACCACGTTAAAGACCATTTTAAACAACTCATTTGAGTGACGGTTGGGAATTAATTACAAGGTTTTAACATTTCCGGCCCTATCCAAACCTTTATTTTTTCCAGTGACGGTCTAAAATCCCCACTTACCAATCACTGCTCACAGTTTTATTTATTTTTTTCTTAACTTGTTCCAGTCCTGAATGTGGTGAAATATTGCCTGCTTGGCGTTAAGCATAAAAAATCAATCAATTGACTGCTGATTCTTTAGTAAAGCAATCGTTTATTTCATAAAAAGGAACAGGTCTTTTAAGCCAAGTACTTTTGACCCATGAATTTGACTTAAAAATGAACAATGGATATATCTATTATTCTACATCAATTGTGTTGATAAATGTCCATAAAAAGATATTTCAACGGTTTGGTCTTTTAGTTTTGTTGCTTATCCAACGGTCACAATGAAAATGCTTTAAATGTTAAATACTAAGAAATTACTTTTTAATAATTGGATATAAAATTTGACACAATTTTGTTGATTTTGACATAGATCGCACAAAAACATCAAAACCAAACTATGCACAATTAAAGATTTACCAAGTATAGACGTTAAGTTAACATTTTGTGCTCTGATGTCTATTTTGCAAAAAACGCCTGCAACATAGCAATTTTACAGAAAATGTTACATTCTCTTCCAATAACCCTGCTGTTTTGTCGAAATGATGACAAGTTAGAATTTAACAAAAATGGGTATTAAACAGCATTTTCACAACAACTTATTGTTGTTTCGTTGAATCTAAAATTTAGGCCTAATATTAGGCTTACCGTACCTACTCCTTCCTCTTAACACACGTTTGTTAATACCTTGGAGAAACATCAATTTTTTGATACTCCGGGGTAAAATATTAATTCAGCCTGTTGATTTTGGTAGTGAATCAGTTGCAAGCTAAGCGGAGTGTTCATCATTATAATAGATGTAAGGTTAATTACAAAAACAAAGATCACGCTGATACAGTTTAATAGAATGCAAAACAGTTAACTCAAATTGTTATCTGTGGAAATTATGCCAGCTCTCACGTAGCTGATAATTAATTACATGTATTAAATTGTATGCAGTTCTTCAAGCATTATAATCATATTTTTGACACTTTTATCAAACAGCACCAACCATAACACGTGCAGATATTTAAGCTTTTGTAATATGCCGTCACTTGGCGTTCTCCTTCTCCCTTTTATGTTTGTTATCAAAAATAGCACTGTCACTTTGGGATTAAACTTAAGCGGAATGTTTTGTGATAAATCGTCTACTAAAATCCCAATCTCCAATGATGGTTGGTGCGAGGCATAGAAGGGGTTTAACAATAATTGATGGAAGCTAGTAGGAGGCAAATATGATATTTTTTGTTTTACTCTTTTTCAATACAGTCTTCTTTGCTGAAACCCTCGGACAAAACCTTGACTGAACTATCCATATTAATCCCGATTTAGAAGTATGATATTCTAAGCAAGCTAACGAAAGACGGTCGCAAAGCTACACCCCCTAGTGCGACAAGGGTTTAGAAATTGACCGTTCGATTCATCCGCCTGCAGGTTAATCCCCTTCTACAGTTGCGTTTGTTTGTTGGGCGGATATAAAAATATTTGACTTCCCTTGTTTCTTTTTACCGCCAGGGGTAGAAGAGCCGTCTCCGTCGGTTGTGCGGGATGTCTGAATTCTTAACCCTTCT
Organism: Geukensia granosissima; assembly: GCA_032357055.1. NCBI lineage: Eukaryota > Metazoa > Mollusca > Bivalvia > Mytilida > Mytilidae > Geukensia > Geukensia granosissima. Next base: position 8,007 of record JAULBM010018723.1, on the reverse strand, counting down.
CGATCTGTAACGATAACGTCATGTCCCGTGTTGGGAAAATTCCACTTTCCCAGCTCGTTAAAGATCCCTTTACAACAGCTCGTCATTCGTTGTCCGTTGCTTAGGTTTAATATTCCTTTTCAAAAAGTTTCAATTTGGCATCATGTGGCAGGAAAGTTTTGCAAATTGACCGCAGCCCACCGCATTTGATTTTAATGTTTAATAAATTTTATCCTCCTAGATTTGCATGAAATATTTGCTGCTGGACTTTCAGCAACAATCAATCATTCAATCAATCAAAGCAGAGCTAATCTTAATTCAAAATAGGGTCCTAAAGAAAATAGTATTGGCTAAAATTTGTCAATACACAATTAGATATTCAGTTATTGTTACAGAACAGATGTGGTCAGTAAAGCATGACCTACTGACATCAAACATAAATTACTCTATAAACATGTAAAGAAATCGCGTTTGGTCGCCATATATCGTAATGAATAAATCCTTCATTGCAACGAAAAATTGTTTACCTAATATTCCTATTTATATGGAAAAGTTTAATCGACTTTGTCTGGTTCAGAAAAGGTCCATTTAGAGACGTATTGTGGAAATATTTTTAAAATGGCAACGTTCTGTTCTGTTGAGTAAATGCAACATATCTTATAATTCATTTAAACTACATTAACAAATCCTGAATCCGTATCCGCGTATATTTTTGACTATCGAAGTGGTAAACCCAGCGGAGTCTTAGAGTCCGAAGTCAGTGACATCAAGTAATAATAGCAGGTATACTAAACCAAACGTCCGGCTTTGACTTCAAGTTATCTCTCAAGCTATAAGTGAAAACTCCACAAATGTTGAAGGAACACAAAAAAAACAGTTATGATAAGTCCTTTCCCTGCAATCGTTGCCATCAACATGATCAACTGAATAAACAACAAAAATTTTTGAACTATGAAATTTAAATGAAAAAACTTCAAGTAGGAAGCAAACTGTAAGGGCATACGATCAAAGACTAGGAATCGGTGGACACCTTGCGAGTAACACACAACAGTGACAGGATCACATCTCTGTGAGAGAAGTTGGGAAATACAATCAATAACTGCGGAAATACCTTATTCTCATGTCCCAATATATTTTAAAATATGAATAAGAGGGAAACAGGAGTGACCAAAAGTATCGTACGCCGCAACTCATTGCGTGTATATAATACAGAATCACTCTTTGTTAAGATATATATTAGGGGTTTGTGTGGTCATATCCGCGTTATCAGAAGACTGTTGCAGTTGTATGAAGTGAACTAGTCGTCAAACAGGTATATGAAATACGGACAAAATACTAATTAAAACTAAACAAAAGAACTCCTTTTTCTATACAGAATTTTTTAACAATCTATCGAAAGTAACCACCATTGATTGTGGTGTGATACACATTGCTTGGATCTATACAGTCAGAGAGAGATGACAGCTCATATAAGATGAACCCCTTGCTGTAAAATTTGTGAAATAACTACTTTTCAAAAATGTGATTATTTTGGTATCGTTGTTCAATATGAAGTATTTGACAAAAAAGTTATCAAAATATCAAGCAAACAATACAAATAAGAAAAATTAATTCACGTTTTGACCATTGAATGAAAAATCCTTACCTAATAAACATTTCCATCCCTGTTTCTTCAATGTTTCGCTTTATTCCTTTCCATGATTGTTTTAACTTAAACACTTGTCGCGCATCTAGCGGTAACCTAGGATCAACTTTCGGCACTCCGTTCCTCTGTTTATCTTGGAGTGTATCTAACTGAATATCAGGTGGTGCCGTTTCTTCTTTTTCTGATTTTGAGTTTCGACAACCCATTCTAGCTATATTACCAAGATTCAAGATCAGTTTACCTTTTTCCTTATCATTTCAACTGATTCAAACATCGATAATTTGACACATCATATTCCAAGGAAAAAAAACTTTGCAATATTTTGGTTATTTCCTTAATAAAAATTGTCTATTACCACGGTTCGTAAAAACAATAATTCCTATACGTTAGATGAAGTAGAAGTGGGTTTCCAATTAACACTAGAAAAAATAAAATGATTATTTATATTTTTCTTAACTCGGCGCACGTCTTACGGCTACAAAATTTGGTCTGCTTTAAATTCAGCAGCTTAGCCAATACTTTATATCCCTCGATCGATACCTATGAATGATACGCTATCGTGTGTTTCGATTGCTGCCTTCGTTGAATAGTAAAAGTATTTTGGAAGATAATTAAATAAAATACTTAATGGATCGCTGTATTTACCTAAAAAATCTATAGATTGATATATTTCTAAAATTGTGTTGTATAATTACAAATACTCAAATAATTTGCAGGTCCAGAATATTTGATTACAATAATATACTTCTTTGAACTTTAGCAGTCGATACTCAAATTGTTTGCACCGAAGATTTTAAACGTTTCAGACCGTTAGAGTCCTGATCCTATTATTACTACTGAAGCCGGTACTTTGTCAATTTTGTGAATATTTGCTTTATTAACTGCCTTGATGATTTGCTGTTAACAGCTGACAGTGTTTATAATCTGACATAATACATGATTACCAAAACAAGAGAAGACAACATTGAGCGCAGCAAAAAGAACAAACATGAAAATGAAAAGATGAGGGGTAAATGTCCGATAGATTTCATATATCTGTCAATAATTTACATTTGACTCTAAACTCAAACTATAAATAGAATTACTATTCTCGACTTTTATAACCATTTTCTTCGTGATATAGAGTAATAATGTAAATATACACGAACAACTAAATCATATAATATTTAAGTAATCAAAACGAAATGAGGAATACATGTAGATATAATTAACGTTCTTTGATTAGGGAACCAACAGCCTTGGGTTTGTAAATGACAAACCTCATCGCATGCGATGCGAGTCAAACGCAACCTTTTTGTGATACAAAGTCAGGCGCGAACTCGCGCCGTATAGGTGATAGGTTTAAATCAACTACCTAGACCACTCGGCCACACAAGCCACTCTTCATTTTGAAGGTTACTGAAAGATCTTCAAAAATGAACAAAACACAATCTGAGGTGGGTCACTAGATACACCGCCCCGACATTACCTAAATGTTTGACCTTGCATTATTCAAAATGACTGATGCTAATGTAATGAGTGTATTAAACCGCTCTTGGACAAAAGTTAGAAAACCAAATATCCGAGTACAAAAATCATTACAAATCGGATCAAAATTCATCCTACAAATATATTAAATACCATTTTTTTAATTGTATAGTTTCTCATTGCAATTTCCAATAAGTGAAGTGTTTCCAGGGTATATTTCTAACTTGGTCACTTATGTCTCCACCCATGACAATGGCATAATTATACATTAATTACAGAAAATATCGAAAAGAGAATATTCGTTCAGACTGTAACACCGATCAACATACATGAATATATAAGTTAATAACAAATATCCAATTGCTATTTTGAAGTGCGCGTAAAGCGCTTTTCTGGATTTACTTTAATCAGACACGCTAGGGGCTAAAAATAGGAAGATCAGTAAGAACCTTATAAGAGCTAATGTTAAATTGAGATCCGTCTATCTGATGTTACCCGATTTGACAGGAAGTTGTAAAAACACTTATTCAGCCTGGAAGTTGGAACACATTAATGCAAAAATAGTGCTAAAAATTCACAATATAGTTCCATACAGTACGCCGTATCTTCAAGAACAGAAAACGAATTTTAAGAAGTGAAATTTAATTTGAAAAATAGATGCTTTGAGATGAATTTGAGCTCAGATTTGATCAGTTGTAGGAATGATTTGTGATATGGCGTCATGTTCCAACAAAGCTCCGCTAACGAGGGTTTCAAGGAAGTAAAAATGCCTTTTCTATAGGGGGTTCCCCATGGGAGTCAGTGTTTCACTAGATGACTTTAAACCTATTATGATTTTTTGTGATTTTAGCCATGTCATTTACGAATCTTTGTATATATGGTCTTTGCCTGGTTAAAGTTAAGGTAAAAGGGCTGGACGAATTTCAACATTCTCGAATTTAGTTGAAAATCCTAAAGAAATGAATTAGTGTTTTTTTTTTCTCCGGAAAGTTACATCTGATGAAAAGAAAAATAATATACTTATAATTTACACTGTCACCCATAAGAACATGAGCCGTAATTTTTGCAACTTACAAATTGCTCAAATGCATGTGCCAGAAATTAGTTTTATTCGAGAAATAATTTTCTGTGTGTGTCTATTTAATTTATTCCGAAGATTGAACTTATTCCTGGAATTAAAGTATGATGCAACTCAGCACCGATTAAAACTTCACAACTAATTTAAAAAAAAAAGTGAATTTTATTGCGAAATTCTAACTTTACAAGTTTTTTAATACACATAAACAAAATAAATACAATACAAAAAAGTAAATATCTACATAGGATTTTTTTCCAAATGTTTAGCCTTCACTATACCAACTGAATTTTGCTGTGGAATTAAAATCTTGATAGTATAGGAATTAGTATAAATATTAATGAGACACTCGCCTGTGTTGTTTTTATTTACATGAAATATATTTTTAGTTCTAACATTTTAAAAATTCATATCGTTGACAAAAGGCTGTAAAATCCTTGTCTGCTACTAACAGTATCTGACATGTATATTTTTCCAGTATCTAATTGTTAAAATAATTGACAGCGCAGCTCACGGGTGCTAATAAATTACAGTTGATGAAATGCAATTCCAAAACTAGGTGGTATCACAACATGAACGAGCAATTAATTTTTATACACTGTTACTGAATACACGGTTAAACCTGTCGTAAATACATATTTTATGGCGAAATGGTTGTAAAGTAGGACTCCTTAATATAAAGTACGTTTCCAAGTTGCCAAAGGACGAGGATCGTTAAGGCCCATTTTTGGCCCAACAATTTTGCTTAAAAAATGAAAATTGGCTAAGATCTTTTATTTTTAATTTTTTGTATAGAATAATGTTTATAAAAAGAAAATCCAACAGAATTTTTAGTTTAATTAGTTCTACAATGGTCACATGACACATAGTAAATGCTTTAAATTTGAAGTAAAATGTAGGTTTTTCCTCTGTTATTGCTCGCAGCAACTGAAAGTGATCTCAGTACAATCTTCCAGTTGACAAAGCCATCAAGACTATCAACAGTCTGAAGGTTTAATACCCAAACTGTTGTGATAAATGCCGTGTTTACGAAGTTATCAAACCAATAAAGTTTCATTCGCGGATTTGTGATGAATTTGTGTACAATACATGTTTTAGTCATAATTTATTAGACGAGAACTCAAAGTAACGAAATAATGAGAGGAAACCGAACAGAGAAAAAAAGCAATGAAACCCAAGTTTTACAATATGATTGCGTAAGATGCATTAAACAACATCAAAACCAAGACTGAAATGAAAAGAGGGGAAAAACAAAATAAGATTTATCTACAGATCTAAATATTTATTTTGAAATTGAAGGGAAGTTATCTAATTTTCCCTCGGTCATTTTTCGTAGAAACCGCTTTAACAAAGGAATGGTTCAATAGCTGCAATTACGATTATCGCGATAAGCTTATAATAAGCCAATTATTTTGTTTCCGTTGATAGTTGATCTATGGTTAATTGTCCTTTCTTGCAAATAACTTGATTTGTTTCATTTTTTCTTTGGCTAAAAAAGTCTAGACTAACAGGTCAATATGCTTAATCCGATTGTATTTAATACTATACGGTATAATTGAAAGTTGGCTAGTCTTAGTTCTGGTAGGAATGTAGCACCACATGACCTATTGCTATTTTATTGACTTTAGATATGGCCCGAGAGCACAATTAATTTACCTTCACGAATATTGTCCCCCTTTTAAAAAAAGGGTATTTTTTCCATTTTTCTTTTCCCTACTTTCTTTTTTTTATATTTTCAAGTTTTTTACTTTAAATGTGAAGCTAAAGGGTTAAAATACTTGATTGTATTAACAATTTTGGTGAACCTGACATATATAAAGGTTGTGATTTAGTTACATGCAGTGGGGTCAAATTAGAGGACATTGGAAGCAGACTGACAGAATTTTAACTCCCCACAAACACATTTTTGCCATTATTTTGAGTTAGCACTGGTAGAATTATCCCTAATTTTGATATGATTCCAGTCTGGCACTGCACTTTTGAGTAGAAGAAAGATTATCAAGGTAGTGATGGCGCAATTTTTTAATATCACTTTAAAATATGCCAATATTTCCAAAGAATGCACTATGGCAAATAATTGTGGTCCCGGACCATATTTTAAAATAATATATATCAACTTTATGTAAAACTAGTTTTGAACCAAAAAAAAATAATAATGTTAAACGAAAAGCTAGCGCACTCGAACGTATTGACATCGCTAGTAAAACTTCATAATTGAAAGTTTACGCACTTTCAAATACCCTTTGGGGACACCATTGTATAAACACCTAATACTTACGCTAAGGATATGGCCAACAAATTGTTCTTAGGGTGGGTTTAAAAGATCGACAATATAAAAGAACATTGTGGCTGAAGCATCCGTCAGACTTTGCGGACAGGGATGCTACCCAAAGTTTTGCCAGAGGAGCAGAAAGAACCATATTGTGCACGAATTTACATTAACGAAAAATTTGTACTTACCAGCAAAAATATGGATTACGTCAAAGGATTACGTAACATAAATTAGTATTACATTATCTAATTTATCATTGTCTCACAAAATCTAAAATTTGGGCCAAATTTGGGACTTAACGTACCTACTCCTTTACGAAGTCGAAAAAAATTAACATTACACCTTATGGGGAAATTTTTTACTTCTAGTAAAAATAATTTTTTAGCTACAGCTACATATAGCTACAGTTTGGTGTACTATAAGTTTCAATTTATATTATTACTTTTGTGTTTTTGTGGGCCATGGTTCACTTTTATCTAAAATTGTCTGATTCGAATAGAGAACAGTACCATTTTAGTGAATAATTGTTCTATATATTTGTCGTACATGCTGTAAACAGTTTTTATTTTGGTATTTGCATAATAGCTCGTTTTCTTGTACTTACACTAAATCCAGATAGACGTGTTTTAATTGATGTATTTGTTTTAGAATAACAAGGTATATTATTAATGGTGTTTAAATTTTGAATAAGCTGTTGTCAACACCCAGTTTTTTTAAGTCGGTGCATCTTGAAATTTCAAGCTATGGTAAGTACGCTTTTTTTTGTCACACCACTGTCCCGGGTTGGAGGAATTTGGGCTCTCACAAACATGTAAAATCCCGCCATATAGTTTTTGTCCCTGTCCTAAGCCAGAAACCTTTTATCCAAAGAACATAGTTGTTTGTATGTTTTACTGTCACCTGTTGTTCATATCTAGCTTAATTAGCTGATATCTTTTTTGATATGCCTCTCATTAGATCGGGCTTTTTAGTTGCCGCACGGTGATCTTTGTCCATTGTTAATGGTCTAAAGGGGGGTACCATACACCTAAGGGAAATAACTCTGTAAGATCATCAAAACGTTTTAATCAAGTATCATATTAAAGAAAAAATAATGCATCTCAGTGATCAAAATTGTTGATGATGAAATTACTTTATATCTACTGAAATAATTCCAGAGAAATGCGTGGTCCAAATTGCTTGAAATTTTTATATTTTCCTTCATTCATCAAAGTTAATGTCTAAACAAAGTATAAAGAAAATTAAACGAGTGGAATTTATTTTCGTGATGGTGTTGAGTTCCCACTTAAGGAAACCTGTAGATATTGTATTATTTGTAATTTGTTTATGGCTGTCTCATAATAAATCTAACCATATTACCTATATCTCTATATTATTTAGACTGTTTCAAACCACAGTATTTCACTCTTGATTATTAATGACACTGTTTTCAGTCAGAAAACAAACCAAGAACTCAGAACGGTCGATCATTTTTTCTTCTGTACGATAATTAATTAAGGATGTTCGCTACTCAATTTGAAAATAAATAGCTTTTTAAAAGACTGTCATAAATATGTAGTGCTTTACATA